>CAAKHF010022780.1:0-35322 GCA_901007745.1 Hippocampus kuda | reverse complement strand
TGTGTGTGTGTGTGTGTGTGTGTGTGTGTGTGTGTGTGTATGGGTGAGTGGGTGGGTGTGAGTGTGTGTGCTTTGTGACTATTTGCGACCTTGAATGAAACCTGTAGAAAAAAAAACAAAAAAACATTTACTATGTTTGCAAACCTTTACCGCTCACTGGGATACGGGCTTTACATATTTTGAGTTTGGTAATTATTGATGGCCCTGTTTCAATGTCAAAACTCATATGAATTTGTCCAAAAAAGGCTTTATATTCATATATATCACCATTCTAAAAACTAAACCAAAATAAATTTACCCTCTAATTCCCCTGTGTTTTCCCAAAATCTACTATTTGTCTTATCTTCCGGTACGTTTCCATTTATGGCACCATGCATTCAATAGGGCAAACTCGGATTCAGCCAAAAGAGTAATATCATCTGCAGACAATAATATACCCACATTAATATCATCAAGAAATATGCCTGTATTCAAATTTATCTCTCACCTGAATTCATTCAAAAGTAAAGCAAACAGGGTTGGGTAAAGTATGTTACCTTGCTTAACCCAAAGGGGTGTATCAAACAAGTCAGATACACATCATTACTTTCAAGGCAAGCCACTGCATTTTTATACAAGGTCTGTGTTTTTTTCCAGGAGTGTGTGACTCCTAAAATAATGGCCTAAGTAATATTTTGACAAATTGTTTCTTTTTTTTTTTTCCTTAAACGTCTCCTCAGGGTGTTCTGCTAAAATCAAATATACCCAAAGTTAAACCAGATCATTCAATGCTACCCTTGAAATGAAATGATTATTAATAAGAATATAGTCAGCTCTTCAGTTCAGTTTTTTTCTTGTTCTCTGGAAAAAAAAACCCAAAAAAAAACCAAATACATTATTTGAACCATAATTTGTAATGTAAAAGTAATGATGTGATGAATACATGCACACATGCACAAAGAGAAACATCTCTGCCATTCCTCCTTTTGGCAGCATGGGCAGAGCCAATTTGATGTTACATATTGACTCCATTAAGACTTAGTGAGACTCCAAACAATGTGCATTGGACGCATGTGGCGTGCAGGCTATTCAAAGCCCGTTGGTCATACTTAAAGGTTAACAGCTTGTCACTAGCAATGGGAATATGAAGCTTCATATTTGCTTCATGAGGCAGTACTGTAGTTTTTTTTTTTTACTCCTCTAAATGGCACTGTTGGTTTAAAGAAAAGGGTTTAAGAAATGGCAAGTCAGTGTGATTTCAGCCCTATATTATTGAACAGTAAGTGCCACCTAGAGGGCTCCGTAAACACAACAGCTGGTTCATGAAACATGTTGAAGCTTCATTTTCCCATCATTACTTTTCCCGACACAATTTTCAGCCATCCATACATTATGCGTACCACTTATCCTCGCAGGCATGTTGGAGCCTGTCCCGCGTGTCTTCAGGCAGCAGGTCGGGTACACCCTGAACTGGTTGCCAGCCAATCACAGAGTACACATCGGCAAATGAACATTCACACTCACACATCAGTACAATTTAGAGTGCCCAATTAACCTACCATGCATGTTTTTGGAATGTAGGAGGAAACCGGCATATCCAGAAAAAACCCACACAAGCACAGGGAGAACATGCAAACTCCACAAAGGAAGGCCGGAGCCTGGATTTTAAACCTGGACCTCTGTACTACGAGGCAGATGTGCTCACCACGCCCCCTAGAGCTACCCACATTTTTCCTGCAACCAAAATGATTTGCTTGCATGGAACTACCCTGTATATTTCAGTTCATTTTGACATAGTACTTAACATAATATGTTCTTGTAATCTCCAAAAAGCCAGATGAGTTCTCTCCTTGTCCCCTAAAGAAGACTATTACTAGACTCCAAAATACTTACAATCTCCTCAAAGTCAGCAGACCACGGAAGGCCCAAGGCTCTACTGTGCTTATCAGATTATTCCTCAGATCCCTGGAGAGGACCAACAAGAAGGAATCAGAGACAAGCATTAAGGCAGTGAAGCAGAGGCTGTGAACACATGCTTTCCATGAAAATGTGACTTCATACGAATCATTGAACATGTTAACTTTCTTACAGTTCATTGAATAATTCATCAGCAGTGGTCAATTCATGAAAATACATGCTTCGGGTTAAGAAATAGCGAACATGAGGAATAAAGAGTTCTATGAAGAGAAATGTATGTCTTAATACCAGTTTAAGTCGTATCAAAGCTTGTTGATACTGATATTTTTTAGGGGGCGGAACTTACATTTTTGCCTTTACATTGTTACACATTGTTTGATATATAAAAAAAAGTCACTGGCGGGTTAGTGCTTTACTCAAATGAATTTTGTTCAGTTAATGTGGATTCAGTTCCCCCTCAGAGACCCTGTAAATGTGAGTGTGAATGTCTGCTTCCACATGTGTTCTATGATGGCTTGGTGACCACTCAAGTGTGACCCTGAAGAGGCTAAGGTGGTACAGAAATGGATGGATGGGTGAAAAAAAAAGACAAATGAATCATATATAATGTATTACATGCAAAATAAAGTACAACTAATTGTACATGCTCACAAGTACGAACCATTTCCAGCTTCGTGAACATCCTGACCTTGTCCAGCCGAGAGGGAAATAACACAAGATGCGGTTTTACTCAAGGATTCTGCATCAACCACCACCACCCAAAATAAAAAACAAAACCCTCCAACACAATCAAGATGCTTGCCTCTGGTTTTCTCAGCTGGCCAAACTTGTACTTTGATCAAGTTTAATGAGAATCCAAATACACACTAGTGAACAACCAAAACCTCAATTTTCTTCGATAAAAATCACATAGGACAAATTGGAGTCAATCAAAAATATTAAAACAACAAAACCTGTTTTTGTCCCTTTTCAGGATCTTTAAAATACTGTCAAAATCTGAGACCTGCTTTATCCATAATTAAACTAGAATGAATGGATTAGTTCTTTACACAGAACAGTGGAGCTTAGTTTAAAGAAAATGTACTTGTCTTTGATCGTGTGCAACGTGCCAGTAAAGAGCAACTGGACGGTGTACGCCCAGAAGTCATCCACTCCGCCTGCAGCACCTTCTTTCATCTTGACCTGTGGTACCAGCCCACAGCTGCTTTGCTGAATGAGCAGATAATACTTCCAGTTTCATATGAACTGACTTACTTGTATTGTAAAGGTCAATTCTCCATGATTGCTGACCCATATATGGTCGGTTATGTGAACATTCAATCCAGTTCAACACATTTCATATCATGAGCTAATTTTAAATCTTTTCATTCTGAATTTATTGTTAAACATGTCAGAATAAGATACTTCAAGTGAAAAATAAAGTATGCCATATTAAATGCTATTTATGAATTAGAATGCTGATAAAATTGTTAGGCAGTGCAAGATTGGAACATGAACAAACATCTGACTGCGAAACCATTTTGTAGTTATTTTGTTATTTTTGTAATGACTATCATTCTTTTTTCTGAGAACCCAGATTCCAGTCACTGAAAATTTTTTAAATAGTAACTGTGGGTAGGCTTTTTTTGTCATTTGGGGGATTAGAGACAAATAATGGAAACCATGAGTTCGGATATGACTTTAGGCTTTAGTGATGGAACAATATGTAACACACACATACTTCATAGTCATCAGATGAAAAAAAAAAAAACAACAAATCAGGAATTATGAGTGTGTGAGAGGCGGGAGGGGTCTGCTGAATTATATCTGGCGAAATGTCTCAACAATCAGAGGAAACCACTTGAAAGACAATGCAGCTTCCGTTTTAATGATTGTTTTTGCATCATCAAGCTTGTGGTCGTCAGCCTTTTCCCGTTTGGCTGTCTAAAAAAACCGTGATTCTTAACCATGGGGTCAAAGCTTCGAAGTTGGGTCACAAGTGCCAGATAGTGGGCCGCAAAATGCCAGTGAAGACCGTAGGGGAGAATATTTTACGGATTAAAAACAAATGAGCTGTTGCTGTTGAAAACAAGAAGCTCATTTGCAATTTCGCTTCCTGCCAGCAGGGCACCATGAGGCATCAGACCGTTTACCTCTACATCGAGATACTGCAGAAGTAGTAGAAGAAGAAACCTAACAGGTGCGGTTAACGGGCTGCTCAATCACAATGACGTGTGATGGCTCTCAACAAGACTGGTGCTTAATTGTTTGTTTGTTGGAACGAAGTCTTCTCTTTTCTTCTTAAGAAGCATTTCACGTTTCAAGCTTTTAACCTGTAAGTAGATTGGATTTTGTGATTTAGTTTTTTGAATATAAACATATATTTAATAATTTCTGAATGGGCCCTGGGACATTTTGTGCAGGAAATGTTTGGCCCGAACATGGAAAAAAGCAGGTGAATCCTATGCTGCCCTCCAGTAGCGCTGATGAAAAATTGTGCCCCACTTCATCATTTAAGTTGCCGATACCTGACATTCACCCACATCGTAATACATTAATTACCTACACCAGACCTTGGACATGGTTCCAGGAGGTGTAAAGTTAATCTCCTTTCAGCTAACAAATTTGTGTGTCGGGCGCATGTCAAAGAACATGTCCTTGGTACACCCAACATGGCACAGAGCGATGAACTTCATTCCCTATCAAGTGCACCGAGGCTGCGTCAGCACGAAAATCAGTTTGTGTGCTTGAGTGCGGCTGTGCTGTCTCCGAATATTGAGCCCTTAAATATCAAGTGACTCTGAATCGGGTTAACAAAACATCTGATTGGAACATTGCGAATATCTGCTCTCAGGAACGTCTTAAACACAACCAGATGAGCAGTAGATTTTCTGTTCAATGTGCATAATGTGCACTCTCATCTACTATTTTACTGTTCGTATTTATAATTTCAGTTGGGTTAGAAACTCTATGGGGAAAAAATTATGGAATCAGCAGTGCCAGAAACCCGATAAGATGGTAAGCTGTCCACCCAGTAACCGCTGTCCCTAAAAGGGTTAATGAAATCCAAATTAAATTATGAATATTATGCTCATACTCATTCTCCAGCAGAATTAGCAACACGGGTAAAACAAATCTGTTGTTATAGGTCGATTTCAAAATTTTACACCGAATCCATGTGATCAGATCTCATGGATGAACTGTATTGAAATTGGCAGCATGAAACCCATCAGAACACCCCCAGACGCAGTTAACGTGACAGGTTCCTTTCTGGATCAATATCAGGATCACACACGCACGCACAAACACAGACATCCATCCATCCATTTTCTGTTCCGCTTTATCCTCACAATGGTCGCGGGGGTGTTGGAGCCTATCTAAGCTGTCTTCGGGCAGTAGGCGGGGGACACCCTGAACTGGTTGCCAACCAATCGCAGGGCACACAAAGATGAACAACCATCCACACTCACACTCACACCTAGGGACAATTTAGAGTGTTCCATTAACCTGCCACACGTGTTTTTGGAATGTGGGAGGACATGGGAGTACCTAGACAAAACTCACGCAGGCACGGGGAGAACATCCAAACTCCACACAGGGAGACCGGAGCCAGAATCGAATCCAGCACCTCTGCACTGAGAGGCCGACGCACTCAACAGTCAACCACCGGGCTGCCTAGAAAGAAGAAGACTAGTTTCCGATTAAAAAACTGCATTGTTTAATCATGTGTCGGTTGAGTGAATATATCCCAGTGTTGATGCAGTTATCAGAATACTATCATACTTACGAAAGGTCAAGTTCCACATGAAGTACGCAAATAAAACTGAAGCCTGCTGCAGGCACTTGGGCACTCATACTTTCCATGCACTATTAAGGCCGCATACCAAGCAGAGTCCGAGAGAGAACCATAGTTTCTTCTATTAGGAAAACAGCATTGTTTAATCGTGTCGGTTGAGTGAACATATCGCAGTATTGATGCAGTTATCAGAATAATATCATATTTGCAAAAGGTCAAGTTCGACATGAAGTAGGCAAATAAAACTGAAGCCTGCTGCATGAATTTGGCCACTCATGCAAAAGGAAAGTGACACTGTATGACGTATTTGATTACCCAAACACTTAATGAAATGAGACGATGCAATGCACACATTTGTATCACAAGTAGATCGGGGTGACTTGAAGGGATGAGATTGTGTCCGGATGGTATTTGTTTCCACCAAATGAGACAATGGGCTCTATTTTCGTAAACAGCGCACGTTCATTCAGGCGTGAAAAAAAGCCACTAGATTGGGCTGATTTGGCACTTATATAATAGGTCTGCATGTAAAAATCTCAGCACTAAAATTCACCATCCCCCACCCCTAGAGAAAAAAACTCAGGAGTCATTTAATGTGTTTTTTATGACTATATTACACACGGCCAATCCCAGTTCATATTTAACTCTATGTGAACATTACTTTCACTACACACACGAAAACTCCTTGTGCAAATCCTATTTTGCAGTTTTTCACTTTCTGCGGGAGGGGGTGGGGGGGGCTGTACCAATTAACCACTAAAAACAAAGGATTATTGCACCTCATACTTCATAATCGTCTTTGATCAATGTTGATTAATGTTTTCATCAAATACATTAAAAGTATTTAGATGATTTACGTGTTACATAACAATCCTCAAGTAGGATTTTAAAGACTTTCTCTATCTCGGGAAAGAGGAAATTTTCTTTTTTCAAACACACACTTTTTAGTCGATGAAAAACAACAACAAATCTTGATTGGTAAAGATTAGGTGGCTTGAGCTGTCAAATAATTGTAACTGATTTCAAAAGTGGGTTAAATTACATAAATCATCTTTTATCAAAATTGAACTAAAAGGGCTTGGGGGGAATGGAGGGGTTGTGTTTACCTTGGGCCCTAAATGACGAGCTGACATACGCACAGTGCGATTAGTGGCTTGTGCATTGGTGCAGAAGGCAGCTAGGAGCCACGATGACTCATGTGAATTGCACAACACAATGACCATCGACACTTCATCAGTACGTCGTGGTAATGTGCTTCAATGTGGCACAAAGACTGGCCACTCAAACAACAAGCATGACTCTCTTCCCTGGTTATGAGGGACCGAGTGCTGCTGTGCTCCCTGCGTCACAAGCACTGCAGAGAGGAAGCAGAGGAAAATCTAAAGCGGCCACTCTGTTGATTTTTATTTTATTATAAATGTTTTAATATTGATCATGGCATGTTATGTGTGTGACAAGATAGTGTTCAGTGATTGATGGAACATTTGGCAGCTCTCTATTTTCCCACATAAACACCATTCAGTTTTGTGTTTTATCGTGTTTAATTGAGGGGCACAATGTGAATTTTGACTCCAAACCGCGGTGTGAAATTGCTCATTTCGAGCCTTGTATATACATACGTACTTACGTACGTACGTACATCCAACCATGCATCCATCCATCATCAAGGTCAAGGTGAACTTAATTATCCCCAAGAGGCAATTCCTTTTTACAGCCAGCAGTCAACATACTATTATTTAGAAGGGCAATTGAAACCAGTATGAATGAGTTCTTAAATCTGTTTGTCCTGCACCAGGGCATAATCTATTTGCGCCTTAATGACAGTGGATTAAAGTCATCTGACAGAGGATGATGACTCTCTGTTGCGATGGAACGGGCCTTTGCTGTTACTCTCACTCGATGAACTGAGCAAAGCTCCTGGAAATGCAGGCCTCTGATTTTACTGCACAACTTTCGAATGTGTTGAAAATATTTCTAATGTTCAACTCCCTCCACAGGTTGGCCATGGATAAGGATTGGAGAGAAAAGATGAAACTTCCTTTTAAAATCAATGAGCATTATTTTATTTGAGAAACGTTGATTACTCAGAAAGAACAATCACACCAATTGTTATGAACCAAATTACCATGATCAAGATCACCATCATTTAAAAGTGACACAATTGCAGATTCATCTGCAAATTTGATAATGAATCTACACCTTTGATGACTCCGACACTCATTTTTATACAAAAGACAAATAAAAGCAGTGACAAACACATCCCTGGGGGGATACGGTGGAAGATAAAAGAAAATCTGATAAAACACCGTTATCTGTTAAAAAACTCCATCAGCGAGCAAACAAGACTGTAGTCAACATTATGGGTGCTGGTGAGCCGATCTGCAAAAGTGTGAAGTTGTGTGCAAAAAAAAAACAAACAAACAAAAAAAAAATCTGATGAAGGTTATTTCATTGATGATCAACAGCTCAGGAAAAAAGAATTATAAATGGAAAATATCTACATACAGTAACCTTAATATCTGGGGTGGGGGGGGAGCATATTTTGATACAGCATCTCCTCAACATACACGTTGACAGTATGCATGTTTGTGGAGTTGAGCAGCCCCCAACATAATTGTGCAGCACTTTTCTTGAAAGACAGACTCCCTCTTCTTCCTCTCCTCATGAATTTAAGCAAAAAGTACATTTTTACTTAATTAATAGTAATGAAGATGTCCTGTCTAGAATGAGATTCACTGATATATGTTAAAGTCTTTTGACTGTGAAGAGTAGACTTAAGTGATAAAATAACAAAATACTAACACCCGATATAAAGTCCTCTCCTGCTCTCGATCTCACTTTTGCGTTACCATCAACCAAAAGGCAGATAACCCAATAATGTGTTGTATATAAGACATAAACTGATACCTTCATCCAACTTCATTAAAGGAAAGAACAAAAATCTAAGAGAGAGAGAGTGAGAGATTTGAAATTTTTGGGGTGGTATCATTCGCTCATTACTTTCTCAAGGGGTGCTTCAGCACCTCCAACAATGGACAAGACGCACCTATAGTATATAGGCTTACAGACAGTATTTTTTACTAACTCGATACTTCTCAGCGGGAAAATGTCAACCTTTTAAGAGGAGTAATTCGATCAGAACTGTGGATGAGGCATACGTCAGGTCGATTGTCAAACTACGGATGGAACTTGGCTAATATGAGCATGTAAATATACTGAGTGTGAGCTGTGCTTTGTTACCTGTAATATAGACTGTGCATCATAGACCTCCAATGCCAAAGTTAATGGTCATAAACTTTAGTGTAATTCACATAGATTTGAGGGACTGTGATTTTTATTTGAGCACTTTTTTTGCCAACACAGCTCAGAGACATTTACTCTGATCATTTCCCTTAATTATAAACGACTCGCACCACCTCACTTGCCATAAAAATAACCTTTTGAAAATATACTACGGTCTCGTATATGTAGCTATGTGGTGGGTTATTAAAAGGCATCACTAAGTATACGTGAAGTGCTTTTGTGTGGTTTGAAAAATTACAACTGTTGGAATTTGTGGAAATAAAAGTCATGTTTGAACAGCCACAAAACATCTTTCTACGAATACATCTGGTCAGTCCTGGGTAAGATAGTTTATGAAGTCAAACACACGCACACACACATTCTATATATTATATATATATATATATGATTATTATTATACTTGAGAGAAGAAAAGGAAGAAAAAACAACGCGTCGTCTCTAATGTACACGTGAATGAAACAAAAAGAAAAGTTACTGATTGTCTAACACATTCATGTAGTCAAACTTTGAATTTTGAATAGATTTATGAAGTACAAAGATAGTCAAAGTAAAAACGAAAGACAATCTGGTTCACAGAGATTCTTCACTGGCATTCAAACAATTAGCTTTGTGTGGTGGGAACCAATGGCAAAACTAACTGACCAGGGAACAGTGACAAGCTTTGTTCGAGCTTTGCTCCTGTGGGACCCGATGTCAGTAACAGCGTGGGTCCACATTAGAGAGTGGCAGCTTGGGGGGGTGGGGAGGGGGTGTTATTCAACCCATTATCTAATACACAGAGACCCTTTATTAATACTGATGATTATGCTGGCTATAAAAGAATTGTGAGTTGAGCTTTAACGTGAACACCAACTACAGTACCGTATACTGAACTATGCCGATGGAATGAATATGATACCGTGATCCCCTTTTTAAATACTGGCCTACATGTGACAGCATTTCAGTGCTCACACAATACAGTCAAACCTCGGTTTTCGAACGTCTCTGTTCGCGACCAAAAATTTCGAGGTTTTTTTTATGCCTCGGATTACGACCGAAACTCGGTTCTAGAAAAAACTGAGCGCACTTAAATGCACCATTTGACTGCCCTCGCCTTCCATACACGAGGAAGTGACGCTTCCTCGTGTCGCTTTCCATTGTGAGCAGACGTGTTCAATCAACATTTTTTTATTTAAAAGAGTGTGGTTTCGGTTTTCGAACAATTCGGTTTTCAAACAGCCTTCTGGAACGGATTATGGACGAAAACCGAGGTTTGACTGTATATTGTTCTCATAAAAGTACAACTCTTAAAAAAGTCGATTGGTAAAATTGTTTTTTTCATTAATCACATCCTGAAGTAGTTGAGGTATTATGACCTGTTTGACAGGATACATAATATAGGGTTACGCCAAAATGCTGACTTGACAAGAGAGGCACACTGTACCCTGAAGAATGTGCTTCAAATGATTTAATAAAACAAAGCCTTTCAACAGTTACATGCACACTGAATGGGTTTCTGTATGGCACATGTACCAGCATGCATACGTGCAAAAGTAAAATTTGTCAACAAAAAATATGGCTATACCCCATGTAGTACTTGAGCAAGCAAACACCACGTAACATATACACATGTAGTTCTGTATTTTGCACACTATAAGACGTACCTAAAAGCATTAAATTTTCTCAACAGCCGACATTGGGCCTTATAATCCGATGCGCCTTATACACAGTGTTACACAGTCTTTATATTCCCAATTGAGTTGTTTCCCAGTTAGTGTTCCAATGTCATCTACTGGTGATTATTATCAGCAACCAATTGTAACGTTAAAGTGTCCTGCCTGACACTAATTGACGTGCATTTGCCAACACACACTTAAGACAACTACTTTGTGAGCTCTGCGCAGCCATTATGAAACAAAGATAATACCAAAAGCATAGTTAACTATTGATTAAACGAAGGAAGAAGGAGACAAGCAAGACTTTGAAGGATATTTAGCCCCTTGTGGATGTTTGTGTATTTTTTTGTTGAATCAATTGTCATCATAACTTTTGTCTTTCATCGATTGTTTTGCAATACCATTTGTATATCTATGTTTCGTGTTTGTGACCAGTTCTCACAGGTTGCCAAGAAATAAACCCTGTATTTTTATGGACTTCGTGTCGTGCTTCATGCTACATCCTGAGGGAGCTACATAAGATCAGTATTCTTGGACGTAGTATTTTAAATGTTCTGTAAAACGCTTTGTTAAAGCTGCAGCGGTTGTGAAGGCTCTATATAAATAAAGTTGTATTCCCTTTAGTGTAGCTCCATCTAGTGGATGTATAATGCAACCGCAGCCACTATTGTAGCATTCTATTCAATGCGCCTTTTAAAGCAGTGCGACTTACATCTGGAAACAGTTTTAAAGTAGACCATTCATTGAAGGTGCACCTTCGACTCGGAAGCACATTATAGTGTGGAAAATGCGATACACTGTGGCTCCTACTATGCTCCTATTATGGCTCCTACAATATCTATGAACCAACATCTCAAATTTGTTGTTTTAATTATGTGTTCTAATAATTGTAAAGTATCAGATAAAGCCAAACACATTATCCTTGTAATTTGATTGTTGTATATCCATAAAGATATGTTTAGATAAATACATTTCAGTGATTTGACATAATTCAACTGAAAATAATTTAAAGACCCATGTTGACATTCCATTGAAACGGTATCACAATTTCCCTGATGGTTATCGCACACGTGTGTTTGCTATTCAAGAACCCAAGAAACACGTACCCACAGAAGCAGGATGAATGGTGCAATCACACACACATGCACTATTAAACCTGTCAATTTCTTCTGAACCTGTCATGCACCCAGTGAAGCACATGAGTCCAATGTGCCAGACCAGGGATCAGTTGGCACTCACTTTCTGTTCATCGAGCATACCTGGCCAGGCATCAAGTGCAATGACAAATGTATCCAAATGCTCAGCATGGCAAAGCATGAGTAGAGTGTCCAGAAAGAGAGATGAAGAAAAGAACGATCCACTGATGGTGTCACCCAGAACAAACCATTGTCTAAAAGACCTTAAATGTATTCATCATGCTTATTTCCAGCTGTTTTTCCTTACTTGGTGATGCTATTGTTTGGATTAAGTTTTGGCGTATTTATTTTTATGGATTGATGCGCATCCTGATTCTGACCTTCTCTATTTAGATATGTTAGGGCAGGCATGTCCAGCTGCAGGCCTGGAGGGCCACTGTCCTGCCTGTTTTCCAGCTCTCCCGGCTGCAACACACCTGATTCAGATCATCAGCTCATCAACCAGCTCTGAAGCAGCATGAGAACGTTCCTGATTATTTGAATCAGGTGTGTTGCTCTTGGGAGAGCTGGAAAACAGGCAGGACAGCGTCCCTTGAGGACCGACTTTGGACACCCCTGTGTTAGGGACTCGATTGTCACCAAGTACTGCTACTAATATTTTTCCCGTGAATTTCAGGTGACAAAAACAAAATAAGATCATCACTTGCAAATATCGGTACTTGGGAGTGTGGGAGATTCAATGAAGTACTTCCAACTCTGTGTGTGTCTGCCAGAGGATCATAATGGGAGTAAAGTCTCTCATATTCAGCGAGACACGGGGTGGAAATTCACATCCAGTCGGACATTTTAAAGTCAGACAGAAATAAATCCATCAATGCACTAAACATCAGTAACAACTGCTATCTAAACAATGTGGGCTTTCGAACAAAATACAAAAACTGACGTATTAAAAAATAAATAAATAAATAAATAAATAAAAGGAACGATGGAGGTGAAATCACTCTGCTATGGTCAGGGCAAAGCAAGTCCCGCCCGAGAGAGCCACTATCTCTCGTCAACACACATAATTCAGATGATCAGCTCATCAGCAAGCTCTGTCAAAGTTTGATAACAAATTTGATAATCTGATGAGGTGTGTGAAAGAAGGAAAGATCCAAAACAGGCAGGACGGCAGTTCTCTTGGACCGGAATGACCTACCGCCGATCTAGTCACTAAGGTTATATTACCAAATGACATCACTAAGCTTACATCCATCCATTCTAGTTAATATTCAATGATATTATACACGACTTAAGGGTTTAAAAATTAAACAACATGACTTAGGTAAGTCCTGGTTATAATAATTTAAAAAAAAAGTAATAGAAGTATTAGCAATGTGTAAAAATTATTGTGATAAAAATGTTCAAAATGATTTTTTAGTCTTTTTTTTAATGAAACTAATTCTATTTAATGTCCTTACAGCAGTTTTTTAAATTCTGACAAAACAAATTTGAAATTGCTTAGCTGTCAGTTATTATTTCACTGCTTTTTACTAAAAGTTGATTCAAGGTTTTGCTGTGGTGTCGTTTAAGTGGCGGTATCGAGGTACAGATGCAAGTACAGTATCAAAGTGAAAATGTTAGTATCTACTTGCGACCATCACCGAGATGGACTAGCTTGCACCCCCATGAAAACCATGTTGGGTAGAGTCAATTGAGGACCAGAGTTGGACACCCCAGGTTTGGCTCATAATCTCTGCTGTAGTTGATGAAGGTATTTGATGTTTCATGATGGGCTTGAGTTGAGGGGGCTGAAGTTCTCCCACAACAAACTAATATTGTTGCTAAAGCATATCTTTAGCAACTTGATCATTGCTTCGGGGCACCATCTTCCTGGAACAAAAAAAGGCATTTGCCAAATTGTTACACCAAATGGAAGCGTAAAGCTGCCCAATGAGTATTTTCGGGCTCAAATTGGGCAGTAGTGGATAATTCAGGGGGAACTAAGTGGGCCACCCATCCTTAATTGATCTTAAGTGGGAAAAAAATATGTTAATATTTTTCGTGATACCTTTGTTCATAACATGTATACTAAGTGCACATGCAGTACATACTCTACCTGTACTACGACTGAAAAACGAACTACCGTATTTTTCGGATTATACGTCGCTCCAGATTATAAATCACACCAGTCAAAAAACACATAATTAAGAAGGAAAAAACATATATAAATCGCACTGGAGTATAAATTGCATTTTTGGGGGAAATTTATTTGATAAAATCCAACACCAAAAACATACATGTCATCTTGAAAGGCAATTTAAAATAAAAATAAAATTGAGAACAACAGGCTGAGTAAGTGTGCGGTATACTAACGTTACATGATTGACATGCCTGGTAATGTCTGTCACGACATAACATATTAAGAGTTATTCAGATAAGTCTAGCATAAAGAATATGCTAACAAGTTTACCAAACTAAATCCAATGAAATCTTCATCCTCGGTGTCACTTTTAAAGAACTCCCCCAACTTGGGAGGTAGACGATGCACCGCTTCCTCTTCTACAGTATGTTGCTAACATCAGACTGATTGTAAAGTGTCCTTGAGTGTTTTGAAAGGCGTTTATAAATGAAATGTATTATTATTATTATTATTACTCATCGTTGATTTATCAACACAGGCTGAGAGCGCCCTCTTGTGGTTTAATGTGAAAATAATGTGAAATGACATAATCATGTGTTAATAATTTCACACATAAGTCGCTCCAGAGTATAAGTCGCACCCCCGGCCAAACTATGAAAAAAAAACTGCGACTTATAGTCCGGAAAATACGGTAACTTAAAGGGACAACAAAATACATTCTGCTGTGTTTCCCCGTTATCAACAAGTGTCACCATCCAACCAGGTAGAGAGGCCGTTGTTGAAGAGCCATGCACAAGTGAAAGCAATAAATTGCTGACTTCAGGGGGCACGCATGAGTAGTAGCCCGGTCACCATAGATCTGATCATCAGCCTGAGACTGTGAATCCTCTGGGGACATTACATAAAGTGTCATATTCGTTGGCAAGGTTTGCACACTGTCACAGCTCCCACACTCTGTGCTAGATTAGACCTTTATATGATGCTTTATATTATCTATTTTAAGACATTTATTGTAGCAATTGAGGTTAAGTAACCGGGCTATAAGGTGAAAACTACTGGCAATCCCCTTGCAAACTGGATTTGTAATTCCCACTCTGTCTTCCTTTTCACTTTCTACAGCTCCAGTACCATGACAGCAATAGTGGGACTCAGGGGAGAACAAAACAATAAAGCGAGCTTGATTTAAGTACTTACAGTTTTTCCAGAGATGCCAAGCCATAGAAGGATCCATTCCTCAGCAGAGTGATCTTGTTGTTACTCAGATTTCTGTTCAAGGGCAAACTACGATTAGAAATGAGGTGAGGATAAACAGTGCACAAGTACGATCACGTCATAAAAAATAGTTGCATGGAGTCTTGAAAACATATCAAATAAATATCATTTCAGTGTGAATATGTTTGTGAATAAGTTTCAAGCTTGGGATGCAAGGTTTAAGAAATATGTAACTCACGGGAAGACAGCAGATTGTATTTTCTTTTTGTTGTTAGTTTTGTGGACTGCGGCGAGAGCTCTGCTGGAAAAGTACTATTAGATTTTGAATATTGTAATGCCATCTCGAAAAAGACGCTACACTAACTCATCTGCATCTTGGACCAGTGGGGATGCAGTGAGGCAATTGTCACGAACCATTTTCACATATTTTATTCATGCTCAGTACTGTTACATTTTTGGCAGGAGGTCTAGCAGATTTTGCAACAAATATTTCCCAGGCAAATTCCATTTACCATAACTTTGTTTCCTTATATTTTGGGGCTTTGCTACCAGGATATTTTTCCTCCAATGATAAATACGGTACCTGTTTCAAATTCTTAGTGTCACCAGTAGGAAAGCCATTGCAAGGGGATAGTTAAAATTAGAAAGACTTACGAGAGATGAACGGATTGAAGTTGTTGACATTTTTAAAACGGAAAAAATTACTCTTGCAGTAAGATTACAACAAAATGTGTTGACATTAGGAAAATGGACGAGGTATATTCCACTGGTTGGACAGTCTTTTATCTGATGTTAAATTGAGAATCAAAAAGTTTAAAATCCAACTCAACATTTTGAGATACATTTTGAGCAATTGAGAGAGGAACAAGACTTAAGTTTCCAAATCCAGTATCACTGACGCCAATACTGAAATTGGAATCTCCCGATCACAGCGCGCTGTCACTGGCAAAAGTATATTTTTACGTACAATCTTCCACTGAGAATAGCAAATGCTCCTTTCAAGTTTTCAAATGCAATTCCTGTTTCTGAATGTTTATCTGGAAAAGCTCATGGTTCGTCCTTGGTTCATCCCACCATTAAATTCCTGAAAGATACCAGGCATGTTAAAATTGTTGTTTTGTGACTCCTTATTAGATTCTAGTACAATGAATTTGTAGGTTCTTCATGAAAGAACACTGAAAATGCAAATTATTGCATTTCTAAGAATGTCCAACTCCTGAAAAGAAGGTTACCACAACTTGTTACCTCATCTATTTAGGACACTTCTATACATTCTTTGGGGAAAGTACCAATCCTCCCTTGAGTGATAACACTTGACTTGCCTGTAAAGCGGGGCTGGAGACAGGATGCCCTCGCACAGCTTAAGCGCCAGGACAGACTCAAGCTTGTGTCAGCTAAATCACATCAGCATGCAACACACCATTTACATGTGGGACTTCCTCAAAGTCTTACTTTTCATAAGATGATAACATTTTGGGGGGTGTCAAATGGAATGTATTTAAAAAGTAAGCTTCTGAAAGAGAAACATTCTGTTATTTGAAATGTATACCGTATGTATTTAAGATGACAATAATGTTTACTGTCTGCACAAAAAGGGAATGATCGGACATTAGGATCAGTAGGTTCGGATCATTCATGTGCAGCAAGATGTTTGGTCGACTAATTGACTGCTGTTGTCTGCTAGTCGTGTGTGTTATTTTAGATTGCATTTGAATTTCAAATCGAGAGGAACTTTACATGTTACAACTTACACCACAGAATAGAGAGAGTTACTGGATGATTGCTGTGATTCGTGCAGATGTAATCAAGTCATTATTGTGGATAGGCGCAATTAAAAAAAAAGACCACGAAATATTGATGAATATTTTAAGAGCCTCATGAGTTCTGAGTTGAGCATTCCACCGTTGAGATGATGATTACAGCTAAAAAAAGATTGATTGTTTCTGTAACTTTTATTAGGGTTTTCATTTATGTTGATACTTTAAGAAAACACTGCGACGTTTCGGCGCATGACAGCTCGTCGACGACAACTTTTCAACACATGACGGCCGCAACATTCATACATATAAACACCCCACTCCCTCCTCGGTTATCTTTGGGCAAGTGACCACCGCCGTCAATGCATATTCACAAGCTAAATTTTGTTCCCAGCACGTCCCTGTTTGAGAGTCACATATGAATGTTGTGAGATCATGAGATAGATTGTTCTGTCATTGGGTTTCGTTCTTCCTGTTCCCCGGAAAACATACACCTCCCTTTTTGGGCATCCCTCACAGGGACAGGCAGCCTCTGTTTGAGCAAACTCAAGCGTGTCATGCATTGTGTATGTTTTTGTGTGTATCGGCTTGCCGGCCCCTACGTGCCTAACTCGGGCATCTGCCTAATGTCCAGGAAATGAGTGGAATAACATAACTGATCATTATGTCAACAGACCCACTTCTGAGTATCTGTCCAACTCATTATTTACATTGTCAATTATGTTCTCTGTATATAAACTGCAAAGAATTCAGGATTACAGGATTCCGTGGACTGCCGCGAATAGGGATGAGAATAAGGAATAATCATGAGTATTCAAGCACAAGTTATACTTACCACAAACAACAAAGACACACTACTCAATGTTACAAGTGTCTCATTTTAATATGTGCATTTTACTGTGACTATTGTCCATTAATTTTTGATGCTGCATTTTCAGCTCAGGATCACCATCATGGCCATTCAGTATGTGGACTACACCCTGGACTGGTCACCAGTTCATCACAGAGCAAAGACCAGCAGCTGTATGATCATCTCTGTGAACCACGACACATAACCCATGTCTTACTATGGTGTCAGTGAGGATTTAGTTTTTCGATCCACAAATATTACTGACTGAAAGTGTGGTGAGAGTTTTAAACTTTATTAAGGTAAAATTTAACTTTTATGATGAATACATTTTAATCAAATCATTATTTTAGTAGTCCAGTGGTTAGCACGTCATCCTCACAGTGCAGAGGTGCAGGGTTCGATTCCGTCTCTGGCTTCCCTGTGTGGTGTTTGCCCGGTCTCCCCAGGCCTGTGTGGGTTTTCTCCAGGTACTCCGGTTTCCTCCCACTGACATGGTTCTGTTTGTGACCAACAGGTGGCACTGTAGGGCTCTGCCTGCAGCTGCACACCTGTTGGTCATTGTGTCGTTAGTTGTCACTTTAAAAGACTTGATGCCCGACCACTGAGTGTCGGGTCATTGTTGTGTCGCTGTTTCTGTTGCTGACTATGTTTCTGTTAGTGTTTCGCTTCTGACATCGGTTTTTGTTTGTTACTTTGGATTCTTGTCGTTTCCAGGAATTTATTTGTTCTGGATTTAGTTTTCTCAGCATTTTGTTAATACAATTTGTCAAGTTCAACCTGCTGCTCACCTCCTGCCTGCTTTTTGGGGTCCTCCACTACATGACACCCACATTCCAAAAACATGCATGGCAGGCTGATTGAACACTCTCAATTGTCCCTAGGTGTGAGCGCGAGTGTGGATGAATGTTCATCTCTATGTGCCCTGCGATTGGCTGGCAACCGGTTCAGGGTGTCCCCCGCCTACTGCTCGAAGACGGCTGGGATAGTCTCCACCACCCCCCGCAACCCTTGTGAGGATAAAGCGGCTCGGAAAATGAATGAAGGAATGATTTTAGTAGTTTATTTTATTTTTTGTTTGACGAACTGTTGGGCCCACTACAATGCGTTAAATTAAAGTTGATAATTTTATTTAATTTTTATTTATAAAAATTTCATCTGTGCTGTATGTTTAACATACAGGCAGGATGAACTCAAGACAAAATGTTTATTTTCCAAAAATGAAACAAAAAGGCATGTGGATTCAAAAACAGCAAATTAATAAAAGTCCAAAACAATCACACAAAACTAGCTAGTGCAAGGAGACGTGACAACCAACGGAAACTACCAACAAAAGCAATGATCCGACCAAGACTAAAAGGAAACAGGGAATGAAATACAAGCAAATGGACGAGACAAAAAGGAACACCTGGACAAAACACAAAGGCGAGGATGGAGATGATTAGGTAACATAAAGAGCCAAGATGATCAAAACGGGGGGAAACCAAACTTATCAAGGAAAACACAAAAAGTCACACGAGGAAACAAGACATAACATGACACCAAATGTTCTCCAAACAGCAAAAACACAATCGTGACGATTCTTAATTTAAACAGGAGCTCAGACTTCCAATTTTTCCTCGCAACAGCCGGGTGTCACAATGTGTGGTCGAACTGAAATGTAACTAATCTAGACGATAGCCCTGGCGGCCATGCACCAGAGACACCCAGCTGTATTATTTCACGAGAGCAAAAAAAAAACAAAAACAAAACAGCAACCCGCACTATCCACACCACCAATCATGAGGACCAAGTCGAGGAGAGATCACAATGTTAACTATTACAAACATTTGGATCCGCTGGCCTCAAGGTTTTGAGACACTTTTCTTCAACCGGCCAAATGCTGTGTTGTTCTAGAAGATAGAGTTAAAAGGCACAGCCAATGAAAACAACATATTTTATATCAACCGACACTGAACTTCGATGGGAAACTGACACTGCTTCAGGGGTTACCTATGAGAATATGTTGCCAGACTCTCACAGCCTCTGTATGATAGTGAGGCCCATCTGCCTGGGATGCGACCATCAAAACTGAGAAGGAAATTCCCAAGTTGTTTATTCAAGTGGTGGAGAATGAGGCGAAGGGGAATTTAGCAGAACAAGGTGACTTCTTTTGGACAGATTAATCTCATTCTGCATTGCTTCAATAATAAGTATTCCCCTCTGACTTTGAACGTTATCTACCTCTGTCGCACTGAGCTGCAACCAAATGTTCCCCAAATGGTCGCCAGACGTTCACCAACAGTTTTCGTGGGTTCATTTTCCTTGTCGCAAGCAAATTTTGAGCATGTTCAAAATTCCCTTGCGATAAGAAAAATATACAGGCGAACGTCTGCCGACCGTTTAGCAAACAACAGCGACCTTCAACGATTGCTGATAAGAACACAACATTTGCTACCGTCCAAAAGACTCAACAACTGGTTGCACTCAGCCTGATAGAGCCTTAAATGTAATCCTCACAGGCAAAACCGAAGCTTGACATTCATGTTAAAATAATTTGTCTCGTCATTTGTCTCAGTAGCTATCATTAAAAACGGATGGGTTCAAACAATAAATTTAACTTCCCAACTGCGTTGAGGAGGTTCTACTTGATCTACCTTTATTCCAACAATCGACTTTTCAAGGGTAGAATTTGCACAGTGACATCAGAATAAAATGCACGCTCAGCTACCACCATACCAAAGTTTTTCATTTTGACTGGTTTATATTTATGATCTAAAGTTGTTTTTCATACGAATAATATCTCTTTCTTTCTATAATTATTAATAGGCTACTAGGCAGAGCTTCCGTTGGGACGGGGACCTCTTGCACAGCAAATATAAGCGAAGTGCTGTCACTATTTCAATACTTCGGAGGGTGAATGTATTAAAACACAGATAACAATGCAAAATGAATCTCCCTCCCTGTGTGTCAATCATCAGTACATTAGAATTATTTTATTGTAGCTCAATATCTAAAATACTGTACAAAGATGCTCTAAAACAAGGAAGCAGCAGATGGGGAGCCACTTGAATGTAAATTATTCACACCCACTGAGAATGGTTGTTTAAAGTGGACTCCATAGAGCACAATTATTGTTTGTGCTCAGCCATGTCTGCCTATTGAAGGTACAGTATATCAAGTGACAAACTCCTATGCCGCATAATTTTCTGTACAGATGGATGTTACTGTGTGGTTTTTACCCTTCGAGAAGATTTATATGCAAGAGAAATGCAGTAATGTAGGATCTACTTTTGTAATGCAGCTGGGTTTTTTTTGTTTTGTTTTATTTTTTCATAAAGTCAACAAAAGTCTGATCTTTCCTGGTGGCATATTTACGTTTTTTTTTTTTTAATGATTTTATTTTATTTTCCATGCAACACTGATTTTCAGTTGGATCAGTGTTGTGATGATCCAAGTAGCCTGGCTTTGCTCCATAGTGTCCTCCATTTTCATTCATTACTTTACTGATGAGTCAATTGGCCAAGCTGACCTTGGCATTTTTTTCCCTGGAGAATTAACAAAACATTATTTATGTATTTATTTTATTGCAAAGAGTTTTGAAAAAAATAGGATGATGTCAGATTGAGAATTTTGATCGAATTTGGAAAAACTACAACAAGAAATAATTGAGTCCTCACAAACATTTACATGTTGCAATAAATTATACTGTACTTCCAAACATTCATGGCGCTCTGCAGAACAATATGACAGAAAATAATCCTCTAAAGTCAAAAGCCCCCGGATGTTGATGAACGTAATTTTTCTGGGAATTTTGAAATGTTGCTAATACACCACCACCACTTAATCCCTGTTTCGAGCGGGGAATGTATTTGGTCGGCTGATAGTTACCAGTTAGCACCGAGCTAAGTTGTGATAGCTCTTACAGGGGTCTGCAGGGGGTCTCCCAGACCCCTTTGAGAATGAAGAACCCAGTGTATGCCTGTCTTGTTACTTGGGGTGACTCCAGGTCACTTGCTCGTTAGACGTGAGGCATATTTTATTTAGCAACTCATCATCGGTTTTATTTCTGGTTCATTTGCCGGCAAGATGCGTCAAGAGAGAGGTGAGTTAGAATGAGTTTTCATGAGAAAATACGCAACTGCACACTGTCCTGCCCTTTTGGTTATTTTCGAAAGAAGACAGCCGAAAAACACAACTAAACCATAACTGTAAATGTCATCCCGCAGATCAAAGAATGGTTGCTCTAGCCAGCGCCAACTTCCAAAAGCCAGTGTTCCTCAAGGGGAACATCGCCTTGTTAGGATACCCCGGCTACAAGAGGCAGTTTGGGAAGAACCAGGGTGAGAAACAATTTCATAATATTCCACCAACAATGAGTTTTCAATTACGCAAAAAAAGAAAAGAAGATTCAACTGAGAAAATTTCAACTGCAAATTTATGCATAGAGCTCAGTTTCCATAATCTCTCTGAGTGCACACCTCTTAGCCCCACAGTTTTCATCATGTAAGTCAGATACAATGAGTTGCACCAGCCATTCTATTTACAGAAGCCATACGATCTTAAATGGGCCTTGGGCTCAGCTATTCTAACATTTTTCTGAACAATTTCTGTCCCGAGGATCCCAGCATTCTGATACTCATGCTTCATGTCTCCAATGACGCTTTGTCTGCTGCTCCTGATCCGCCTTTCCATCTTTACTCAATCCAACCATCTCTTGCAAAACCTGTTGTTTTTCTTCCTGTGGACAAGCTGTGTTCCCTCGCATTAGGTCCACAAGGCAAGCTGTCAGCTCCAACAGCATAAGCAATGATGAAACAAAACTTGGGGCAATTCTCCACTTTAACCATTGCAGCCTTTCCTTACCATCTGTTTATTCTCGGGCGTTCAACTCACTGACCACAAAAATGTTTGTGATATAGTCTGGATGAAAATATATTCTTTTTAATAATAGACCAAAAAAATCAAATCAAACGGTATACATTTGCCACGTAGTTATAACTAGGTAATGTAAAATTGCATCGGACAGCCAGTGATGAGACACATAGGCCCTTAGGACTTATATAATGTGGGAGGGACTCCTGCAGGGCACCCAAATGTGTACTTGGGTGCCATACCCAAAATGTCAGGAAAACTGTTGAATTCGAAACCTCCACAATGAAGTACTACATAATTCTCTGTCTTTTTCAGTGATTACCTTCAAAAATATAGACCGTATTTTAAAAGGTGCACTGGATTATTAAGCGCACCTTCAATGAATGGGCTATTTTTAAAAAAATGTCATATATTGCACGCACTGGACTATAAGGCGCAATCTACAATGCATCCACTAGATGGAGCTACAGCCCTTCACTTGATTCGAGAGGTGTTCATGGCCACCTCCAAAAAACGTAAATTAACGATTACTTCAATGAAACTACGAAAATTGAAAATACAGTAATGCATCAAAATAGAAAATCACAAAATAAATTCTACAGCCCCCCGACAGAATTTATTTTGGCATTTCCTTGAGCGTAGCTGCAACAGAACAATCAGATGTCAGTAAATTGTAGGAGACTGGACTGTCTCAGAAGTGTTTGTTATTTATTCCATTGTTGTGTACTATATTCACAAACAAGTAAATAAGGCAAATAAGGTATTGTATTTAGAAGCAAATCTCTGAATTCACTATAAAAGGTCTTTTACCAACCTCTACAACAGTATGTCTGCCTCTACAAGGGAGAGCGATTGGCTATATTTAATTGATTTAACCCTTGTGCGTTGATTTTTTTTTTTAACAACACATTGGACAAAGGCACCATAATGGAATGGTGGCTTTAAAGTGTAATATCAAAGTCATTTCTGAATCTTTTCTTTTCTTGCGACCACTCAAAATATTCAGTGGCGTCAGACCTATCCATACATATATAGTTTCTATTTACTTATTGAGGTTGGTGCCCTCTATGGACATCAAAGCAATAAAAAGCAGTATTGTGCTATGGGTATAAGTAACTATCATCTGCATATAAGTAAAAAACAAAAACATTGAATTTGGAATATTCAATATGGACAAGTTAGCGCCTTCAACATGATAATAGATCATGACATCATTTTAGTTAGTACGTCAACAGTCCTGTTAAGGGATGTTTTGGTCCACAAGGGTTAAGGATCAAGGGATTGATTTGTTGATTCTATTTTTTGTTTTTTACCCAAGCGCCACTTGCCCTGAATTACTTTGACCTCAATCAATCATAAGATCCACGCCATCAACCGAAATATTGAAAAAAATGATTAATACGCTCACTCTGAGCTGGTATTTATTTATTTATTCTTTTTTGCATCCCTTGCTGCCACCAAGGCTACTTTAGTAAATAAACACTAACGAAATAACTACAACTAAAATTGAAAAAAATAATTCTAATATAATAAAAATGAAAATGCTTTAAAAAAAACAAAAGTAAATGAAACTACATTCTATTTTTGTTTAACTTTTACGATACAACACTTATGATGGCACACAATGACAACTCATTGAAAAAAAATTAAAGCTAATACTAAAACTAAGTGTTTAAAATCTAAAACTCCTAAAAACTAACAGAGCGGCCCTGAAAATGAATTAAAACTATCTACATTTTAAAAAAACACAACTCAAAATGAAATAAAAACTGCCTATAATTAATTCCTGTAATCAACAAACTGTAATAATCCTGGCTGCCCCACACAGCTGCAGCTGGTGACTGTCTTCTCGATGGAATTGAAAATGCAATATTGCAAGTCTCACATCACCAATATATCTACAGAAAATAAGAAAAAGCAACTATAAACAAAAGTAGCAGCGGTTTCACCACTTCAACGTGATGTTGCATTTGAGTGGTCGCTGAGGAAATGTTTTGACAAGCAGTTCATTGTCCATGTGGGTTGTAATAACAGGGGAATATGACAAGAGAACATTTGGGGAAACATTTGTGAGATTTGTAGAGCTGACATTGGTATGTGCACACTTCCCTGTATATATGTGTTTATTTGCACAGCACATCTAAACAAAAGAGTGAGCGGGGAGGCCACTTCAGCCTGACAAAGGTCACATTTCCTAGCGCAGGAAAACTGCTTCCTGGCCCTCCAGAGCAGCTCACGGAGGAATAAGGCTGAATCATGATGCAACTCGAAAGGGTGCCTATACAAATGAGATCTCATAATTTCCAAATTTTTTTCCAGACTGTAATTTTCAGACTTGACTGTAAAAAAATTCAAACAAACTACAGAGGGCAGGTGCCTCTGCATCAAGTCTCGAGAATGGATTGGAATTTGGAACTAACAATCAGAATCTCCCGGAATTGTTTGCATTTTACATTTCCGGTGCTTTGTCCGCTGAAGAAGTTAATGACACCAATGAAGATGAAGTGCATATAAGTGTGTGACGTGCAGGTGCACCTGGCGCAGATCACGAGTGTGGCTTAAATTTGTTGAAGAGTCGCCTCAGTGCAACAAAAGATGATTTTGTGTCAAGGCGACAGCATGACGTGTATAACTGAACAGAGTGCGACGTCTGAAGAGCCTGGTGCTCCCTCCTACTCCAAGCCTCAGCCTCCATGGCGCCAAATTTCAGTGTTAGTATAATTATATTATAATCGGGTGAGCTAAACAACAACATTGTCAACAACTAAACTGTGGGTCAAGTCAAAAGCACATAACCAGCTAACATGAGTGTACGTACAGTATTTTCTACATGAAGCAAGTGTGGGTTGTCACCTACACGATGTGTCCAACACATAATGTAGCAGCTGATACTCTGAACTAGGTTACCAATCTCATCAGCCCTTTCTGGTACTTCCCGGCGCCCGTGTTTTGAAGCGGTTTTACTTCAGAGAATCCCTATCAACTGTCAACGTTTTGGGGATTTTTTTTTTTTTTTTTTTTGTGATTGTAAGCGTATGGTTGAGTTAATTCATCAAGACGTCAAGAAGAGGAGAGAGGACAGTACATCAAGCTATCACTGCTGTGTGCCAGTCCATCCAGGTTCATGGTGTAACCACGCTTTGATGAGCAATGGAGGCAGTGGCTTGTTAATATTTGCAGGGATAAACTTGTAGTTACAACACCAAAAACTGTTCCCGGCATTTTTCTTCCTGCTGATGTTGTAATGCGACCGTCAACCCTACAAGGGCCGTCATTCTGACAGTTCTCAAACTTTGTGTTGTTACTCTGTTTACATAGATTAATGATGTTGCCGGCCTTTTAACTTTCACTGTATTTGTATGTATATTATTCCCATGCCGCCATTTTACTGTATTAAAAAACACAATAATACTTACGAGTCATTTTTCCTGCGCCAGGTTGTCATAGTAACCACTTTGCAGTGGTGACATTGATTTTTGAAAAAAAACAATTTTAAAAAAATATATATACATATATATATATACATATACATATATATATATATACATATATATATATACATTATATATATATATATATATATACAGTCGAGGGAACATTACATAGGTTTCAAAATATTGACGAGGTTGAGTCTAAGGATGATTGAGATCGCAAGTCCGAGCAAGAGCAGACTCTTCCCAGTGAACAACGGCCGCACAGCAACACACTTCAAGGTATTATTAGCTTAGAGTAAAATATTGACTATTTGATGTGACAACAGGGGTCAATAAACGCTGTCTGAAGTTACACCACATAAACTGCACCCGTGTCACACACAGGGGGACGGACGACACTGACCAAGTTTGGTGATGGACAGTTTAAACCAGGAGATGAGAATCATCTTGCAGAGGGCGAGAGGGAGGGAAGAGGGGCACACGCAGAACGAGCGAAGGACACACGCAGCCGCTGCTGCTTAGACAGCACACACGCAAGAAATAAACTTCTGTGTAAGCTGTCATGAATGGACAGTGCACATATATTGTTTTTTTATAACATGACGTGACCATATTTATAATTTCAAAATTAACAGTGGATAAAATATCATTGGGAATATACACAGCACATTGTCATGTAATGCATCATTGCATAACTTTCGGCATGTGCGGGACTGAGTGTTTTTTGTTTTGTTTTTTTCCAAGCCACACAACACATCCATCCACATTCTGAACCGTTTAACCTTACAACGGTCATGCATGGACAAACTGATACAAAACAACACATCCGTTGATGCAGTTACCACACGCACGCACGCAACACAATTCAAACGCAAGAAATGCTTCTGTTGTCGCATGTAATTATTTTTCATTAAAGCACAGTTGAAGCAGATTGTGAATTTTATTATTTCTAATTTGTTGCTGATTTGTAAATGTTGACGGCTGTCAGTTCTAAAAAATAAAATAAAAAAATAGGCTTTCCACATCCTTTTCAATCTATATTTTGTTTTTTTTCTTTTACAAAATGCAAAGTTTTCACTGAACCCATAGTTATGTTTTTGGTTAGATTATCGGTACATTTGGTTTTGTTCCCAGTGCCCTTTTTTGTCTCCACCTGTTCTCGTCATCCGTGTCTCTTGTGGTTAACCAATCAGCTCCCTCAATGTGACCCCTTGTGTCTTTTCCAGGTGTTTCTTGTTGTCTCGTCACTTTGCTTGTATTTAGTTCCCTGGGTTCTGTCAGTCTTTGTTGGATCAATGTGAGTGTCTGTGTGCTCCTGTCATGTTTTGTTTCTGTCCTAGGTTTTTGCTACTTTGTTTCCTTGTTGTTTTAAGTACTTTGTTTGAGTACTTCAATGTGTTGCTTTTTTTTTTACCCCAGTGTACTCCTGTTTGCATTTTTTTTAAATACATCTTGGTCAGTCCTCCCTGCCTCTCTGCTTTGTGGGGTATTCCAACTACCATCAGCTCCATCACCATAAATATTGAAAATGTTAACTGGGAGGGGAATCAGATTGTATATGCCGAGAAACATTGGATAATTAATGATGGCAGAATGTCCCTGATTGTTTGCAGTCATGTCTTATTTCGCGAATCCCATCAATGACATCCATGATCGATCACCAAATTATGACATTTAAGCCGATCACCAATTTTGCAGAAAATGTGCAATACAGTATGTGCTGATCCGAACCAGCCAATCAGATCTCTGTAGTCTACTTTCCATACTTGCTATTCAAAATTTGTTCATCTACCAATTAAGTTATTTCCACATCCCCAAACATATATTTCCCAGCATTAGTTACTGTTTGCTTCCTTTATCTGTAAAGATGCACCACTTTAAAAATCTAATTTCCTCAGTACCTGGAAGCTGCAAAAAGCACCACATTGACAAATGCAAATACAGAACACAACCCTTAACCATTCCCTACTTAAAGGAAGAAAAGCTCCTCCTGACTGCACACAAGAAAACTCCAAACGAAATAAATTACAGTAAGCAAAATGGTAGTATTAATCAACTGAACCCGCAGTGCAGACTGAGTGCTTGGCTGTAATTTGTCAATAGCCATTTTCATATGTACGGTACTTTCACACTCTGAAGGCACTCCTCAAATCTCCAAGAAATGAAACTGTCTATTACTGGAGCAGTCAGTCAGTAGTTGGGCAGTGAGTCAGTGCACCTGCAGTGAGGCAAGGAACATTATCAACCCCCCACCCCAAGCGTATGAAGTGCTATTTCATCAACGGGAGATCACGCAGCACGATTAAGGAAGGGTTCTCAGAGTTGCAATCAAAAGGCAACATCCAAATTTGAATAACTTTCAGAATGATGCAGAAAATAGGGTATTAACTGACAAAGGTGACTGGGACTTTGCTGCTATGGGGGTGCCTCCCATTTTGTTTGCTGATTTTATAATAATGTCGCTGAATTACAAAGTTCAAAGATAATGAAAATTGCTATCAGCCTTGTAGTAGTGTGTAGAGAAAAGAACAATGATGGATGCATTTGTTTGGAAAACAAAATGAAATAAGCACAGTTAAAAATCATTTATATTTGCAATGTGTTTATTTTTCCTATAAAAGTGTATCGCTGTACCTTCAAGGCGTTCTACTGTGGCAGGGTATCAAACGGATTGAAATTGATCACGTATCTTTGACGTATCATTTTTAACTCCTTTGTTTGTAGTTTCTATTCCACAAAGTGTAGTAACATCACAACCCTCACTCAGTACTGCTGAGTTGCATAAGTTTTGCATTACAGTGATCCCTCGCTATTTCACGGTTCGTTTATCGCGGATTCGGTGCATTGCGTACTTTTTCAAACATATTCATCAAAAAAAATTCATATACATGGAGTACAGTACTGTATATGTTCCACTATGTGACTCGCTGTTGTTTTGCAGCTTCTCAAGGACTGTTTGCGGACTGTTTTTTTTAACCTGTATATGTTAATTGGTCGCTACTTCGCGGATTTTCGTTAATCGCGGGTGGTTTTGGTCCCCATTAACCGCGAAAAACGAGGGATTACTGTACTTACAGTGAGAAGGTTCTGTTAGGTAAAAAGCTTGGGTGCAGTGTCTCCATCAGGTCCACATCATCGCACACAACTTTGACTCGGACTTGCTGCCTGCTGAGGTCTTTGGACCTCTCGGCCAAACACTGACAGCTGTCCACGATCAGGTCCGGACAGTTTCTGTTCGCATCGGTGGACCCCCAAAGCCTGACCATGGCGCATAGTAAAGTCAAAATCCTCATGATGGACTGTGCTTGTTCTCACGCTCGTCCGTCAAGTGATGTCCTCCCAGCTTGTAGTCCAGGTCCAAACCATTTCACATGGGCTCGGTTTCAAGTCCAGCCTGTGAAGCCGCACTCACGCCGTCATATCCACAAGCAGCAAATTACTAGCGCAGCTTTTTTTGGTCAAGCGTAAATCTGTGGGTGACTTGCGTTCCATTGTTCCCATATTCAACTTCTAATGTTCTTTTCTGCCGTGCCATCGAACGACGTGCTCCAAAAGTCGAGACAAACTTTGCTGCACATCAACACTCACATTTTAATGACACATTTTAAGTCAACAAAGCCTCTCTAATTATTCTCTAAATAGTTTGTCAGAGCTGCGACCGGCCGCTGCCACCAGCCTTGGATTTATTGCCTTTCGCGTGCACAAAGTCCCTCCCAGCGAGCCTACTGGGCTTCCGCGTAGGTTCTGAACTTTTCCGAATCCAGAAGTCACATGACATGTCATCAGTCGTCAATACATAACAGGGTGGATGTACTGTTTACATTTATTTTAACACTCACACTCAAACAATGACCACAATATTAAACAACAATATTGAGCTGGAACGTTTTATTCTCACCTCACACGGCTCACACGCCACATGACTGTAAATTTTATTTTGAGGAATAATGCAGAATTTCTCCTGATTTGCAACTACAAGACATATTTTGTTGGGGTTATTGCTGCCAAATGAGGGGCTCTCAGTAGTTATTAAATCCAACGGTTCACACACTTTTCCCACCACCATTTACATGTTTAACTTTTTTTTTTAACTTTTTAATAAAGAAAACCTTTATTAGTCTCGCAATGGAGAAAGTGGTCAATAAAAACACAGAAACTAATACAAATTGTGTGGCATTATTATGAAAATTGTGTTGTCTAATGTTGTGACTTAAATGAATGTCAGATACATTTTGATGGCCCATTTACACAAAAATCGGGGATGCCGACGTGTTCCCACGATTTTCCTGTTCTCCCTATTAAATCGACTGTAAATAGCAAATGAGTTTCACTTGAACTACGGAAACAAAGTTATTTTGAGATCAGAAATCTGAAGGAATAGGGACAATTGTCCTAAATATATGGAGCGCCCCTTGTGCCAAGGTATGGCAAAGATAATTGTAAATTCTCTTCAATAATTTGCATATAGTACAGATTAGTAAATTAAGGGTAGAGACTAATACTTGAAGGATACAGGTTATTAAACAAAGGGTACAGTGTAGCAAACGGATGGTATGGTTTACTAAATTGAAGGAACAGATTATTAATGGCTATTATTCTGATCATACTTGACACCCGGGGGGCTGCGTACAAATCTGTGTGTGTGTGTGTCTATATGTGTGTGTGTGTGTGTGTATATATATATATATATAAGGAGGATACGAGATATAATGTGGTTGCACCAAATGTGAGTTGAGCTCTTCTTGCAGCGTCATTACATCTAAAGTCGACAGGGGTAAGCTACACAGGGACCAACACATCCTGTGCTTATCCACACATGCAGGCCTGGTTCCCTCCACATTGTGCTCGCTTGACGTCTCCCATGGATGGCACTCATGTATTTTCACAGATGCAGTTGCTGTGTAGCTGGAAGTGCACATGAGGATTTTCCATGGGGACCAATGGGAAAGTCACCTGGTGTTTCTGGAATCGCAGTTTTTGGTGATCCACCGTGGAGCCTTTCTTTGGTTGTGATCTACAGCTGTTCACTGAGTTACTTGAATAGTCATTACAGAAAACAGACTCACCTCTGATAAGCCCCTTTGGATAGATAATTATGATTCATGAATTCGGTGAAATTACCTAGGAAGCAATTAAAGGCAGCTCATATAAATAATAGTCTGTGGCCTACGAAACAACACTACATTGCAACAGTTTTAATTTAAATGGCTGAAAATACAGAACAAACATAACATATACAGCACAGGTGTCAAGGCCCGGGGGCCAGATCTGGCCCGCCACATCATTTTATGTGGCCCGCGAAAGCAAATCAAGCATGTCAAGTTCTTTGATGCTTGCTAAAGTCTGAAACAAAATTTCTACTTGTCATATGTAATCCACAATAACAGTCATTATTCTTGACTTCTGATTTTAAAGCCAGCTATCCATTAATTTGTTGTGCGCTATGTATGTAACATGTGGAGGTGATTAAACATGTATATGGTTTCCCAGAATTCATAACGGCCCTCAAAGTGAAACCGTAACTACAATGTGGGCCGCATCAAAAATTTATTTTTGTTTGTCAGAGGCAAAATTGATCATGGACTTACCACAGAGAAGTTGTCTCAGTCCTTTGCTACTCTCAATATTTGTAAAAGAACAATCATTAACATAGATAACATAACATAACAAAGAAATAGTATAAAAGTATATTCATTCATTCATTCATTCATTTTCCAAACCACTTATCCTCACGAGGTTCCTGGATGTGCTGGAGCCTATCCCAGTTGTCTTTGGACATGAGGTGAGGTACACCCTCAAGTGGTCAGCAGCCAATCACAGTGCACAAATAAACAAACAACATTTGCACCTATGGGCACTTTAGAGTCTTCAATTAAGCTACCATGCATTTTATTTGGATGTGTGAGGAAACCGGAGTACAAGGAGAAAACCCACGCAGGCACAAGAAAATCATGCAAACTCCACACAGGAAGGCCAGACCCCGTATTCAAACCTGCGACCTCTGCACTGTCAGGTGGATGTGCCAAGCTGATGGACACCGTGCCGCCCGATAGTCAAATATCATGGGCTAAACACGCAGGTAAAGTGATCCATAAAATGGGTAGAAATCTTTTAATTCAAAGCAGCTGCTCTAATTTTTTATTTCAAAATGCAGGGAAAACGTAATCTGAAGTCTTGCATGAACACATTTACACTATTGCTCAGAGGTTTTATCAACCGCTGCCGTAATATACAGTCAGTGTAAAGAAAATGAAAATTGCTTGCTGTTTACTTCATTGTCCATAAGAAGAAATGTGAGTTGAATTCATGACTGTCTCGGATGGTTGAAAGCAGAGAACTGATTTACTACCTAATTTTTCAATTTTATATTGAAAACAATAATGACTAAATTGCCCCGGGTATTACATAAGCACTTGTCAGTTCGAATGAACACAAATACAGCATCAGGTATGGTAGTAAAGGCAGAGTTACTTTACCTTAGGTGAAAACAATTAAACTTGATTGTATATAATGTATAACCTTTGGTGTTATGAAAACCTCTATCCAGATTTATCAATTATAAAAACAAATCTCAATTCAACTCGGATAGAACACTTACAACAGCCTAAATTGTAACAGAGCGCTATAGTGTACATAAGATCAAACAAACATTAATATTTAATAAGAACAATAGATGAATACAACTTTCTTTTCTAATTATAATATAAGAGAGGAGCTCCCCTTGACATTGGCATTTGGCAGAATCGGAGGTCCAGAGTTTGAGTCCCTCTCGTTGCATAGTCCAATGTGCTGGGTGAAGTTGTAATTTATTGTTCGTCATTGAGAGATGGGAACAGGATTGACGACTCCAATGAGCAGTATGAATGACCTAGGGTGTTAAAATTGTGCTAAAGGTGTGATAACCTCAGTTAGTTGCTGCTGGAAATCAAGCTTTGATGTCAATGACAACCGTTTTCGAGGAGATTTCGATTTCAAGCACAATCGAGTGAGCAATTTCTGACTCTCAGTTCATGCCGTCTTTGGTGAAATGTGAATTCTATCCAATGTCAATTCAAAATGGTAGTCCACAGACTTACTTTCTTCTAACCCCAAATCCAATAAAGTTAGGAGGTTGTGTAAAACGGAATACAATGAAAATTATTTTCAACCGCCATCTTGGCACAGTGGTGGGATAGTTCGAGACCATTCTAGCAATGAAAAAACTGTTTTTCTCTGCAGAACATGTTTGCACTCACACTCATTAATGTTCACGTCTATTCATTATTATTCGCTGACAGGGATGAATTGACTTTGGCCAGCAGCAATCACCGTTCTCACTAAATATTTACCTGTTCCTCTTGATGAGGCCACAGTTAGGGTGATGAGTTAATCTTTTTTGGGGTTCTTTTTCTTTCTTTTTACTTTTTTTTTTTTTTAAATCTGTGCCTTAGGGAGAAAAGCTGTCTTCATTTTAACTGAGAACGTGTTGTATTTGCACACTGTGTTGCTGACATTGTGCCACAGAAAATGAGAGCTTTAGCTTCTGGCAAACCAGACAGGTGGTTTCAGCAAACATTAACAATGGCAGCCATCTCGTTACCGCTGCGTTCCGCGTCCTAGACGCATAATTTTCCCACGGGACGCACAGTTCCAAATAATGTGCGTTTTTGGGACGCAAGGAAATTTCTCAGTCAAAACAAAACAAAACAAAAAAAGAAAACTATGGCAGGCCTGAGGATTTCACGGTAACGATCGTTACCGGTCGCGTGTCGTTCCGTGGCGTCATTTTGACGGTACCGAAAAATCGTGTAACCATAAAGGTCACCGCACGCGAGCTGACTCTACGCGATCAAATCTCTCCTGTGTGGTCAAGGCGATTTCACTGTGCCAGTATGTGTGTTTGTGGTGTAGTGTGTGAGTGTGTTTCTTCTAATTTACTTTCATTTTGTTTTGTTTTCAGTGTTGGAGAGGGGCGGGGGGGAACGGAACAAGTCAAGTCAAGTCAACTGTATTTATAGAGGACTTTCAAACAGCCATCGCTGCATACAAAGTGTTGTACATGGAGCAATTTAACATATACAATAAACAGTAAAACAAATCGATAATAAAGACGGTAGGAAGCACCAAACAGTAAACAGTAAAACCAAGAACAAATCTAAGTCATGCTGAGTTGAATGCCAAAGAATACAAGTGAGTTTTGAGGAGGGTTTTGAAGATGGATAACAGATAACGTTATGTGCGCATACGGGTTGCTATTTTAATCCTCAAACTGAGGAATCGCGCGGATGAAAGTTTGAGATGTCGGCGAAAAAAAAACTCACAAAGATCTACTAATTATGACATTTAAGAAATGGGAATGCCAGTCTGATTTTTCATATGAATCCTCCAAAGGGCGTATCACTAAAGTCACCTGTGACGTATGCACAGAACACGAGAGCGAGATACCTTGTAATCGTGCCTTCCATCGTAAGTTGGTCATTAGATCTATAGGCTAATCGCTATGAAAAAATATTATGAAATAGTATTGGTTACTCCATAATTTACTGGTTGTGGCATGGTAACTTTAGGAATGAAACATTTGTCACAAGGTGTAGTAATGCTAACGTTAACTGTTGGTAGAACTCATGATGACGTGTGTTAAATTCTTTCGTCAAATTGATTGTAGATTACACATGCATCGTCTTGGGAAGAGGATGTCAAGCCACATCAATACTTACTTGTATTAATGATTACCAGTAAATTAATCTTTGCGGTGTGAGACTGGAAAAATGTACTCATATTTTGTGGTATGCTGTATTCATGATGCCATATGAGTACAACATATTTTGATTCATTTGTTTTGTTGAATAAACCTGGAGTACACAGCTGCTGATGTAATGTTCATTGTTAATGTGTAGTTTTCAAACATTTATCTTTGAAACATTATACTTTTGAGTTTCAGAATTCTTGATTATGAATATCAGTCAAAATAGAAAATTGGGTTCCCATGATGAACGTTTACGGAACCCAAAATTAGCTACCCTGGTTTCCCATTGGGTAATCCAACAGAACCGATAAACGGTTACCGTGAATTTCGGAAATCCTCAGGCCTGCTACTGAATTATTTAAATTTTTGCAGCATTTATTTATAATTGTATGTATATGTTGTTGTTTGTGTTCTTACCATATGCAATTGAATAAGTAGACAATTTCAGAATTCAAAATTTTGGGACTGTCTAAATCAGGCATGTCCAGCTCCGGGCCTGGAGGGCCACCGTCCTGCCTGTTTTCCAGCTGTCTCGGCTGCAACACACCTGATTCAGATGATCAGCTCATCAGACAGCTCTGAAGCAGCACTAGAACGATCCTGTTA
>CAAKHF010022778.1:0-25865 GCA_901007745.1 Hippocampus kuda | reverse complement strand
AACATCACTCCCGAAGTGCTTGCTAATATCCCGTTAGCGTGTCAATGGGCTGTTACATTGACTTTAGCATTACCTCAACCAATGTTTGAAAAACAAAGCAATTCTTGTATTAAAATTAAATGTATCATTTATGTAATTGTTTTGTTGTGTTAGTTTTACAGTAAACTCCAACTACGGTGTCATTGAACACGCTCAGGGTCAGCAGAATCACATAAGCTGCACGCTTGCTACGCAAGCAACATGGTGCATTTCTCGTTGTAAAGGTACTGCGCCATTCTACACATTAATAGTTTTTCTTCAATTTAAAACTTTTAAAGATCAAGAAAGGCCAAAATCGAAATCACGTTTAACACATTTTTAACCTTGAAAACCACACATTGTTAACTGAGGCAAAGCAATTTCAATTCTCTCTTCTTCCTCTTCTTCCAACTCCTTCTTTTGCCTCTGGGTGCAATACTGTGTATAGATCATGAGAGTAAGAGTAAATAAGGGAAAAAGATATCAAAGCCAGAGTCCAGGTGGAAAAGAAAGTGTTGATGAGTCCATCCTGGCATGTGTCGGGTTTATTCACAGAGCAGCCCCCAAACAGTAACTGTGGTTCACTGTTTTGAAGAAAGGAGTGATGGAATTGGTATTGTGTGAACAAACACTTATTTCAGACACATTAACCAACCAGCTGCAAAGGTAACCAAAAGTTGTGAAGGTTACTACAAATAACATTCCAAAAAGTATTAATTGAGAAGCAAAATGTTTGAAAATTTAAATCAATGAATTAAACTAAAATTGTGAAATGTGATTTACCATAATTAAACTTTTTCTTTTTTTTTTTTTAACCGACAACTCACTCATTACAAGTAGGAAATAGTTTTCCTTGCACCTCAGAAGGTGTTCATAAACAATCTTTTATCATCAAGGATTGAGTTTTAAGAAAATAATTAACTCAATAAGACGAAGCACAAACCTTCTGCCCAGCTATCGCCACACGGTCACCAAGTTGGATTCCCATGGAGGCGAGCTTTATCCGGGCTTTTTCGGAAAGAGCAGGAGGGGTCTGGACTTGCAATGTTAAAGGCAAGGAGCTGGGCTGTGGCAAAGCCACTCTTAGTAAAGTCCGCAGCTCTTTGGCCAGAGCAGCAGCATCTGCCATCTCTATGGGCATGTTGAGAGGATCAGGAACAACATCAGCTGGGTACTGGCCCTTATCATCCTACCAGAGACGACAAAATATAGTTATTACATTAAAAAAATCATCCATAGAGATAATTGAATTTATGAAGAAAAATCATCTCTCTGATTGAATTGGGATTATGTCGGAGAAGTACAAATGCTTGAAGAGAGCCAACTCTTGGAAATGTCATCAACCTTCAATGAGCCAAACTTGTTTTCATCACTTGCATACATTAGTATGAGATGATACTTGCTAAACTGGCTATGAAAATAATATCCATCCATTTTCTGAACCGCTTTCTCCTTACAAGGGTCGTAGGGCGTGCTGGAGCCTTTCCCAGCCGTCTTCGGGCAGTAGGCGGGGGACACCCTGAACCGGTTGCCAGCCAATCGCAGGGCACACAGAGACGAACAACCATCCACGCTTATATTCACCATTTAGAGTCTAAATTGTACCTAGGTGTGAGTGTGAGCGTGGATGGTTGTTCAAAATTTCAGTGTTCAATCAGCCTGCCATGCATGTTTTTGGAATGTGGGAGGATACCGGAATACCCGAAGAAAATCCACGCAGGCATGGGGAGAACATGCAAATTCCACACAGAAAGGCCACAGGATCGACTCCACGACCTCTGCACTGTAAGTTCGACGTGCTAACCACTGGCCCACCAGGCCGCCTATGAAAATAATAGGACATATCATTTCAGAACTTCCCATACTGCAGGCTCCAACCTTATTCCCTCAATAGTGCTCCTTCATGTTGTACAGATAATGTTATTATTAGCTGGGAGACACAGGCACGTATTACAGAAAAGTTACTACACCAGTACTCTATAAATCCTCCAGTGCATGATCACATTATTCAGGGGTCTGGTGTTGATTTTTACAACACTTGCGTCAGCTCAAGTAGTCATAAAAACATACTGTCGCCGCTCTCTCGCAAGTGTTATGTTCTTATTTTGTCTATCTCTGATAGGAGAGGAAGTGTGGGAAAAACAAATGCTGACCATTGCGGAGCAAAGTCAAGCAGATGCTTCAGTTCGGAATAAACAGAGATGGGCAACTCAGTCAATTTTGCCAGTCTGTCATTCATTATTTGCCAGCATATAGGCCACCCGTCAGTCAACGTCAGTCCATCATTATTTCAAACCGTAACAAAACTGTCATTGTCAGTCCGTCACCCCGTCACCCTAATTTTAACCACGCTTCCATTACATACACAAATACATCCGGGGCACTGCATCCATTTTTAAAACTCCTCTTATCTCAAAGGAAATCATTTTGAACAGGTATTTTATCTTTGGAACACCACACTTTTGTTTTTACCAGTCCCCCTTTTCTCTGTGTCACCGTTTACAGACCTTTGTTTTAGGAGTGAGTTTTCAGAGTTCTTATCGATTTAACGTACTACTTCTGACAGAATTTTAATAAGTGGCCATTTGAACCCTTTCAGGGACAGCGGCTACTACAGTGGACGGCTTATCATGTTATCAGGTTACAGGGTGCAGGAAAGGGTTAATGTGCACGTCGACGACATCTCAGACCCGCTGTGCAGAGAATTTTTCAGTCTTTTAAACTGCTTGGATTTTAAGCAGCATGCCTCATAGCCAACTCACAACGGAGGTCACACTCGGGACCTGGTCAGAACCTACAGCCTGTCCATTAGTGTGTGTCAGACCACTACCGTGTATAATTTAAAATCGGCAGTTTTATTCATCAGGAGACGCCTGGTGAGAACAGTGAGGAAACGCTACCTTACTTCTGGCCTGGCTGCTAATTTTATGGAGATTTTAAAGAGCACTCCTGCTAACATTCTACCTGCACCCTGTGATTTTATTGTTGATAATTTTAACATGAATTTAAAATGAACATTTAACTCAGTAGCACCCCTTTCAACAAAAACTATAAAAATAAAAAACTACCCCCTTGGAGAAATGATGCAATCAATAAATGAAAAAGAAATTGCAGGAGTGCACAGAGGGGGTGGAGAAAAAGTAAACTTACAGTTCCCTGTGAAATATGTGAACAATAAAACAGTCAAACAAGCAAGAGCATCTTGGTTTTCAAATCTCATCACAGTTCATGAAAACAATTGCAGATTTCTGTTCTCCACCGTTGACCTTTGAAAAATTCCAAATACCACTCCGTGTTAGCATTAACTCCTGCTAGAAAGCTCAAGATGAAAAGGAACTTCACCTTTCAGTGTGACAACGATCCAAAGCACGCGTCCAAATCAACGAAAGAATTGTTTCACCAAAAGATGATTAGGGAGAATGGCCCGGCCACAATCCAGACCCGTTCAAACAGCTTCTTTCCTCTCGCCATTAACTCCCCAAACACGGACCCAAATCTACAGTGGCTCTTTGCATTTTTGTATAACCCTGTAGAACAGTCTTACCGCAATAATCATTGTAGCTCCAGCTCTGTACATACTTGTTGATCAATATTCCCAGCAGCAGACACTTTAAAGCCCCCAAGGACTTCCTGTATAATTGCATTCCTAAAGTTCTATGACAATTACTGCTACTGGTCACTTGAAAAATGGTGCAACGATTATCTGCGGCAACTGCACAACCGTCATAGTACTGTATTGCACCACTGATCACTTCATCTCTGCTCGATGACTCTGCACATTGTCGCACAGCTGCCATTGGGTAGTCCCACTGCACGACGGTACCATGACATTACGGAAAGTCTTTGGATACTTATATGCCATGTCCTTGTTTTTCGGAGTTGCTTGTTATTACACTACGAGTGTAGCCTGCACTACTGGAGACAAATTCCTTGTGTGTTCCACATACTTGGTCAATAAAGATCATTCTTATTCTGATGACTTTAAATATGCGGGGTGATCTGAAGAGGGCTGTGCACAGGAGTTGTGCCCCTTGCGAATGGATAAGATTTGGAGCCTTTTGCAAAGAAGATTAGGTAAATATATCAAGATGAGCCACACCGACAGACTCCAGTTTTCTCCCCCAAAAAGACTGAGTGTTGTAATAAAAGCCAAAGGTGCTCTCAGGGTGTGGTGTGGGTGACTGTGTGTACTAAGTCTGCTGGCGGATAAACAGCATCGAAAACTGGGGTGAAATTATCCATGGATAATGCCTATTATTAACCAAAACAGGAAATGTCATGAGCAAGTGGCAACATAGTTGCATTATTATCGTCATCCTGCTGAGCTTGGATTCAGAAAGAAAGAAAGAAAGAAAGAAAGAAAGAAAGAAAGAAAGAAAGAAAGAAAGAAAGATATAAAGAAAGAAAGAATCCTACTCGAATAAATTACAAAGAGGATGCTTATGATTGCATGAACAGTGAGCCTTGGAGTAGTGGCGAAAATAATTTCTAGGGTGACAATAGACTAGTTAATGATGTTAATAAGTGGAGAGGAGTGACAATAGAAGTCGGGGTAATTGGGCCGAACTCATTTTTGCCTTCACAATGTGTTAAGAGCATTTCACTTCCACAAATTATGATTTTGTTTGCTGCAACACTGGCCTCATATCCTCCACTGTTCGATGTACTAACCACCTCTCTCTCTATATTAAGATTTTCAAACGTCAACCTTCCTCACATGGTTTTTAACGTTGGTGAGAAGAATTAAAAAAAAAAAAAAACGTCGCAGATTGGAATGAGGGATTTGCCTGATTACAGCACAAAGTGCTTTAGTGACAGCTAGTGGAGAGTTGGTGCATGGTTGAGGATCATGTCTTCCTATTTCAAATCAAGTCAAGTACAACTTTATTGTCAAATGCGCTGTATGTGCAACATACAGCACAGATGAAAATTAATTTCAAAAGACAGCAGTTGTCAATTTATGGCTTGAATCATTTGAATATAAATGAGCAAAAGGATAACGTGCAAAAATTATTTCATATCAACATTACAATAGCTGGCAACACTTGTCATAACATTCAAAGTAACGGCCAAAATGATTCAACGGTAAAATTGTTTTTTTTTTTAAATTAACAACAATTATTTTATAAAATAAGGCAATGCTAAACATTTTCAGCAGCATCCAACAATAAAAGATGCCGCCAAAACAAAAAGAACATAAAAAGAAACACGACAGTATCTACACATAATTGTGAGCCCTGAAAGAGTTGATACTAAATTACGTTTTTACAATGAGCAATATGACAGAACGCGAAATTTTGCCAAGACTCTATTTCGTGGTCATGTGTTATGTTATTGTGAACATCTGTGGTCTGGCTGTAAAAGCCAACCGTAGAACTTTAATAATCTGTTATTTCAATAAAGTGATGCCACCCTTTCGGAATGAATTAAATGCTAAGGATTTCAAAATAATTCAATGTCCATCCATTCATTTTCCAATCCACTTTATCCTCGCAAGGGTTGCGGGGGGTAGAGCCTATCCCAGTTGCCAGCCAATCGCAGAATAATTCAATACTTTAAAAAAAAATGAATAAATCAAATAATTTAGGAATGCTTTCAGCTCTTCGGTGTGAGGAATGAAAATACGTACTTGATTTACGAGATCATCAACAGAAGACTTGGCTTTTGCATGGTTGATCACACAAAAGAGTTTTATGATGCAAATTTCAGTTCTAAAGAGTTGGGATCAGCATTTTCTGTGTTTTACGACTGTTACAAAAAACGAGTTCAATTTTTAATAGACTGCAATTTGTATTACAAACAAGCGGGGCGGAAAATGTTGCCCTATGAAATACGGTGGAGTCAATTTTAAGAGTCCTTCGAAGATACAAATTGCTCCAGTAAAGATGCCAGACCTTCAAACAGAATAGAACAAAACTATTAGCGGATTAATAGTTATAAAGTAATGGAAGGCATTAGTTATACTTTCCATTCATTGAATAATTATTAATAATGACTTGAAATATCATAATGCGGGAAGTATAGCCATTACCTTGTCATCCTCCTGCCACCATATGCTAACAGTCAAAGTGAAGTCTTTGAGCACTGAGCCTGTAACTGGCAGGACAGTATTTTTTTATTTATACATTTCATGATCTTTTTTCCCTTATTTTTTTGTTCATCTTTGTGGTTTATTTGAAGAACCAGAATTGTAGTCACTATTGTTAGTGTTATTTGGTATGAGTGAAAAAAAAGAAAAGCTTACCAGTATAAACAGCACAAAATATACAGTTCTAGGCCGTGGGGTCTAGTCAGATTCCAATTCAGCTCAGTGACTATGATGATGTCATATTGACAAACTCAATCGCGTTTGTGAAAACGCGGTCATGATGAATCTGCTGGACGAATCTGTTCAACAAATGTTCGAGTGACCGGCAGTGGTTGAGGTCATCCATACTGTAATTGGAACCACAACTCCCACAACTGCCAAGCAACTACAAATTGACCCCGATGACATCATGTAACTCCCGCACTTTTAGAAAGATGTAGGGGTCTGATAAAACCACAGGAACTTGACCTAAATTCAAGTGTGCGGAAAAAAAACAGACACGACTTCACTCCTCATGCTGTGAATCTCGGCTACAGAACTGCTAAGTACAGAAAGTGCAGAGATATACTGGATAAAACAAAACAAAACAAAACATTTCAAGAGTTACCTTGTCAAGGACCTCAAACGAGGGCGATGATTCACCTTCCAATAAACCTCCCAACATGACAATGAACCAAGGCACACAACTGTATGTGATGCCGTCCCTAGCGGGAGACTTGATCGGAAATCTCCGGGGGTGGGGACCCGAAAATTGCTGTCCATCAACATGCCCCAAAGCTGAGCCAAGAAAGAATAATGACAAAAAAAATAAAAAAATAAAAAAAATCCCCAACCTGCCAAAAGTCTGTATTTACCCCGGTGCAAAAAAAGTGCTCCTCTAACTACTGAGCAAAAACAATCACATTTCAAAACATATTCTTGTTTTCCTCATACATTCCAAAACCTTGCTACCGCCCCTCACGCCTGAAGTCAGCTGGGACAGGCTCCAGTACACCTACAACTGTAATGAGGGTATGCAGTGTACAAAATAGCTGTATGCCTTTGCCATTCAGGGGCAGCAAGATGGTGGGGGTGGAAAAAAAGTTATTCTGATTATTTTATCGAAAGGTGGCAACATACCTCATTAAAAATACCCTATTTTCCACACTAAAAGACGCACTGGATTATGAGGCGCATCTCCAATGAATGGCTATTTTGTAAATTTTTTTCATAAATTGGACGCTTCACATTATAAGGCGCAATATACAAAGCCTCCACTAGATGGTGCTACACTCCTTCCATTCAACTCACGAGGCGTCCGTTCAACTTGAGAGGCGTTCATAACCGCCTCTGAAAAATGTAAATTAACTATTACTGTACTTAAATGAAACTACGAAATTTGAAAATAATGCATCAAAACAGAAAATCAAGCGAGGAAATCACAAAATAAATTCTATATCCCTCCTACAGAATTTATTTTGTGATTTCCTCGCTTGATTTTCTTCGTGGTTTCAGTGAAATAATAATTCATTTACGTTTTTCGGAGGCGGCCATGAATGCCTCTCGAGTGGAACGGAAGAAGGCACGGAGACGGACAAAGACGTACAGTACATGTATTTGTTGAGACTGTGAAAACCATTCATAAAGTCTGCGTTTAAAAAAAAAAAAAAACACAGCTCTCCTTTTTTCAACAAATACAGGTGAGTCTTTGTCCTTCTCCGTGCCTTCTCTTTTTCCGTTCAACTCGAGAGGCGTTCATGACCGCCTCCGAAAAACACATTGACATTTCCTTGATCATAGCGCCACGACTATTACGGTCAGATGTCAGTAGTCATTATTTATTCCTTTGTTGGGTATTCACAAATGATGAAATCACAATATAAATTCTGTAGGGGTGGCTATAGAATTTATTTTGTGATATCCTCGCTTGTTTTTCAGTTTTGATGTATTATTTTCAATTTTCATAGTTTCATTGAAGTAATCATTAGTTTATGTTTTTTGGAGGCGGTCATGAACGCCTCTCGAGTCGAACAGAAGAAGGCACGTAGGCAGACAAAGACCTGTATTTGTTGAGACTCTTAAAAAATGAACACCACAGCTCCCCTTTTTTCGGAGATGCAACAAAAACTCATTTAATAAAGCAGCGACGCAGTTCACTGAACCAACAGCAAGTTATAACATTGGAAGCATGTCTCCAGAAAGGAGCCATCTTGGAGTCGATGTATTGCACCGGATTTTAAGGCGCTCGGTGAGCTTTTAAGAAAATTGAAGACTTTTCGGCGCGCCCTATAGTGCGGAAAATACGGGAATAGAAAGAGTTAAATACTTGGGCAACCGGTCTGCTAGCATAGTTTCCCATTTTCACATGGCACTGCACTGAATGAATGGTGGGAAAACTTCACTGTACTGTACTAACGTAGAAAAATACAAAAGTAGACACAGAGGTCCCGGTAGCTTACTTTGAAAGCAGGATTGGCCCCCAGCTCCAAGAGACATGAGACAGCTGATGTGCACAGGTTAGACGCAGCAATGTGCAGGGCGGTGCCAAAGTCAAAGTCACTACAGGTCGCATCTACGTCTTAGAGAAACAGAAATGAGGAGAAGGTTTTTTTTTATTTATTTTCAATTTTGTATAGTATGTTTCTTGTTTCTCTACTCACCAAGATTTTGTGTAGGTACCAAAATGATTTTAAGTCAGCACTGATTCAAACAGTGAAATGAAAGCGAACTTAAATCTGTTGCGGCGAGACCAATGTGTTTAGATGGGTCGAGTTGCTCCAAAAAGTATTTGTTCCAATGCCATTCTAATTACTTTCCCCAAACAGAGGCAGTTATGTTTTGCCTGCACCTATATGAATTTTGATTTTGTGACAATGGCAGAGAAGGAAAAAGAAAAATGAACTCATGTGAAGACTCTGATATGTTTGCAATGACTTTTTAAAGGCTGTGGAGGAGGATATTGATCTCAAAGCGAGATCCAAATTGTTTGAAAGTTTTGGGCTTCTAAATGTCATACCGAGCTGATGACAAGACATCCAGCAGAAGGGTAGATGACAATTTATTGGGTCCAAATCAAAGTCAGATGAAAAGACAAAAAACTTTGCAAAGGAAATTGTGCTTACAGTTTTGTTGATGTATTTATATGTGAACAAGCAGGAATGGAAGACAATGATCTTATGAAAGAGTCAAGTCAAATATTTTCTAAAAAGAGGTAAAGATGATTCAAATTCACCCGACAAAGGCATCGTTTTTAAAAATCTCTTTTGGATTATCAGTAGTCTGTCGAGTGTCGAATGAAAAAAAAAAGAACTATGATACAAAGTCAAATGAGTAGGTGGATGAATGAGGGGAAAACCTTTTTTCACTATACCAAATATTTCCATTGATCTTTTGGTTACAAGATTAACGTGATTATTCCAGTTGAGACATTAATCCAATAATGCACCCAGAAACTTTGTCCGAGGTGGTAGAGAAATGTCAAGACCATTAATGAACATTTTGGCTTCTTGTTTTAAGTGGGGGTTATTTCATAATTCAGTGTTTACAAATTATTTGAGACATTTTAACCCTTTAATGCCTGACCCGTCAAGGAATAGCCAGAAAAATCTGATTTTTGGGAACTGAGATGTTTATTAACCCTGATAAAAAAAATCCACAAAAATATTTTTGCCGTATTATTTTGTTTTAGATATTTGTTGTATCACATTTATAAGCATTATGTAGATCATATTTTAAACCTGCAGTATCAAATTTGATACAGATGATTTAATGTACTGTAAAGAATGAGTTACATAATGAAATTGCATGTATCAAATATGATACGAATGGCATTATAGAGTTAAATCATCACTAATGGCAGACTGGGATCATCAGCAAATAATAAGAGAAGTCGTTTATGTAGGTCAAAGGTTCTCCAAATTCATACACCAAGTACCACCTCAAAAAATACTTGACTCTCCAAGTACCACCATCATTAACATAATAATGCCATAGCATTGCAGGCCTGAGCATTCATCATATGCAAAACAGGGGTTTTATTCCTGAAAAGTATCTTTCATATTTTTGTCAACCATTTGAGCATTAGTATTTATCGTATGTATTGCACATAAAAGTTCAAGAGAATTTAAAAAAAAAATAGTCAACTAAAATATTAAATTCGAATGTAACAAAAAGTACAAGTGAGCTGTCCTTCGGCAATGAATCCCTCGACAACCACTAGAGGGAGCCCGTGTACCAATAGTGGCACTCCTACCACACTGAGAATGACTAATGTAGGTTAAAAATAAAACTAGATCCAAGATAAAAAGGAATACTACTTTTTTTTTTAATGAAACGCCATTTGGGTAAACAAAGATGTTATCTGTTATCAAGGTAACTGGGGCAATTTTCTCTTATTGTTGATGAGATTGGGTGGACCATGCAGCAAAGTGCGCTTAGTAGAATATTTGTTACAAGAGCCATATTACTTTTTCAGGACTTGGAAGATCAAAATGGGAATGAGAAAAAAAAAATTTAATAAGTCTACACGGGTTCACATCAGGCCCCTTTTTGTTAGATGCCAAAGAAGAGCTGATACCGACCCAAAAAAAAACCTCTCACGAGCCGCAAAGAGCCTCTTGCTTTCCTGTCATCTCAGAAGGACGAGTCGCTGAAGTTTGCTTTCCGTTCAGCAACTCATTGGCAAGGTACCAAGATGACTTAACATCCTGTTAATGGCTGTTATGTCCTGAATGTTCATGTTTGACTAGAATCCCCCCCCCATCCCACACACACACACACACACACACACACACACACACACACACACACACACACACACACACACACACACACACACACACACACACACACACACACACACACACACACACACACACACACACACACACACACACACACACACACACACCCCACTTACTTAAATTCAGGTTGACATTCTTAAAATAATTTTCTCTTGAATGGCCTCAATATAGCAAGTTTATTTTCACTTTTGTCTGGATTTATTGGATATGAAGACATCTATAAACAAGTGAAGTCGATTTTATGAGCCCTATCTGGGTTTTCTGCTCTCACCCGCACAATCTCTCCCTTTGTTCTGGTTATGTTTTATACCATTTGTATTTTGTTATCAGTTGTCCATGTGCAAATAATAAATTATACAATAAAGAAATGTCGCTTGAATCTTGAATACATTTATTTGCATAATATGCTTTTTTACATGTTTCTTATGAATTTCACGATTATTAGGTGACTAACAGCTTTTCTTTGTACCGGTAGTTTTATTTTTCATATGACAGTTTTTTTTTTAGCTCATCCATTATCCAAGATTTCCCTTTAGATGAGTTACTCATGTTTTTTTTTTTGTTTTTTTTGCAGTGATTATAGCAAAGCTAGTCTAGGCTTTATTAACATCTTTTGTACATCATCCCAGGAAACCACAGACATGAAGGACTGAAAGGATTATGAATTCTGTGAAGCAAATTTGCAATATTTAATTTGTGAGGGATAAAAAAATGATTGCAGCTATTGTTTCTTTTGTTCTGCAGAATCGGAAAGAAGTCAATCAGAAATACCAATAAAACCTGTAATTTCTAAATCTAAGAAAAGGATAGGATAGCTCTACTGTAAGGAAACGAAAATGACAATCTAGAAATAAAACGAGAACAGGGTGAAAAAAATAAAGAATGTTGAGTGTGTTCATTAAGTTAGATGATGGTTCACTCTTAAACAAATCAATGTTAAATCTCCAAGTATCCACATTTTGTGTTTCTTTTACTATCCAAGATAGAGAAAAGAGACTCAAAGCTGCTGAGGTTAGGGGAATGCTTTTCCCTTTAAAGGGATGATAAGATGACATTTCAATAGACACAATCTACATCAGCATTGTCAGGATGGATACTGAATCTATCAGACACACATAAGGAAAGTCCTCCTCCTTTTTGTGCTTTCTACAGGAATACATGGCAGTATAATGAGGCAGACAATCGATATCTATAACTATCACCATTTCAACAGGTTTCTGAGAATGCCATGACTGAGAAGGAATGAGACCGGCTTGATAACTATAATTTTAGATTGTCATAGTTTTTGGCAAAGTGCAAACATTTACCGGTAAGTGCAAGGTCAAGAAAGTATTTGGCTCAGCATGCACAGCGAAAGAGTATGAGGTAAGACATGAATGTGATCTTCTGAAAATGCTGGGTCGTTAAAATTATTTTTTTGGTTTCAATTCTTTATGTCAGGGTTTAAAAAAAATCATCATAGATGTCAGTGTTTAATTGAACTTGGCTGCCGCTGCTCAACCCGTATTGTTTTGTGTTTTTTGTTATTGTAAAGTGTCCTTGGGTGTCTTGAAAGGCGCTTATAAATAAAATGTATTATTATTATTATTATTACAAGCAGCGACACAGTGGTCGACTGATTTATCACGCCGGCCTCACAGTGCAGAGGCGCAGGGTTCGATTTGGGCTCCGGCCTTCCTGTGTGGAGTTTGCATGTCCTCCCTGTGGCTGCGTGGGTTTTCTTCGAGTACTCCGGTTTCCTCCCACATTCCAAAAACATGAACACTCTAAATGGTCCCTCGGAGTGAGCGTGAGCAGGAATGGTTGTGTGTCTATGTGTGCCCTGCGATTGGCTGGCAACCAGTTCAGGGTGCCCCCCGCCTACTGCCCGAAGACGGCTGGGATAGGCTCCAGCGTCCCCCCAACCCCCCGCGACCCTTGTCAGGATAAAGCGGATCGGGAAATGAATGGATGGATGGATTGAAAGTGAATGATTGTACAGCATGATGGGTAAGACGTCCCATCATTTGTGGTGGTTAGTTAATGAATGACATGATGTTCATTTACATGAGCGGAACATTGGAAGGCCAAATTCGATGGAAAAAGTCCCGATTAAACTTCGAAGACATTGGTTAGCATCTGACGTCTCGCTCCTTATTTTAACTTTTACCTCCTCCGGAGGACCAGTGAGTTCAATGCATGTTTTGCAGTTGGATCGTCAAAGTGGACGAGCCGAGCTTTCTTAGAGATAACAGCCTTTTTTTTTCTTTTTTTTTTTTTATTAGATGTTCAAGTTTCCACTGCTATAAAAGTCTAATGTTGTGGTGTCTCTTAGTGAATCTGAGGATGACAACTGAGTGTGTGGCCTTTCTCTCGCGATTGTGGTACGCTCTAACAAAATGTGGTTAAGGTCAGTCCTCTTGGGATCCAGAAAGGAAACAAACCTGCTCTTGCACTGTTTCATGGTCCTCGTCTGTTATTTCCATTCACTCTTGACAATTCAGCATGTCACTTCATTGCGAGGGACATATTTTGATGGCTCGGCCAGCCAAGCCTTGTCTTACCTCCCAGTTGAGAGGCCTGCAATACCACTCGAATGAGCTGGGGCACATCAAAGTAGGCAGCGTAATGCAGAGCCCTCATGTTTGTCCATCGGGAGCGGAGGTTTGGATCGGCTCCCAGTGCGAGAAGGTGGCGGGCAAATCCGGCAGCTGTATCTGCATCACCTAAAGAACAAAACCGGGAGTAGTTTGGGTGGTGATTGTTAGCTCTTTGCAGTGCATTCTGCGGAAATACCATTTGAACAGCTTTTGTGACCACGTCATACTGAGTCGCGTTCATATCACATAAGTCAAATATGTGATAAAAGACAAACTTCTAATTTTGCCTTGATATTCGATGAACAGTAGCCAATACTAACCAATGCCCGGGGCTCCCGCCTTGCAACAGTAGTGCAGAAGGCTCATGTCTGTCAGACCATCTCGATCATTTACACCACAACCTCTGTTCAGTATCTGGGCAAAAAATAATAGAAGATAAAAACCAGTGGCGTCAGTGAAAAGCTTGTACCAGCTGTCAAGAAGTGCAGACTTGTATGCCAAAGTTGTCCTTCTAGTAGGCAGAAAATAAATTGTCACAGAAATGTTGACCTATTCATTGCACGTTGTTGCACACTTGTCAATTAGAAAATTCCATGAGGTAACACTTGGCACTTCACTTGGAGCAAAAGTAGCATGTAGATGTCAACTAGGGCACAGTTTCGCCTCAATAGCAACATGTACTGGAGTTGTCTACTGCCACTAGTGTGCAACAGTTGTCTTTCCAGTGTGCAGAAATGTCATACAGTCGTGGAAAAAAAATGTCACTAGTAAGACACAATTGTTCTACTAGTGTGCTGAACTGCGTGTGCTTGTGCTAGTGTGCTTGTTGCGGGGGCACGGGGAGAAAAAAGGGTTACAGCATTACCTCATTGCCAATCAGATCAATGTTCTTCTGAACCTGGGGAACCCACTGCCTAAGGACAGCAAACAGTTCCGGTATGGTGGTGGTGGGCTCTTGCAGAACCTCCCTGCACTGTGGCTCGCTGGGGTCAAAGAAGGAGAATTCTGCCCATGGTGGGTGGGGAGAACACGAATAAAGACAGTAAGTATCACTTTGGCTGAATCCATATATCTTACTTCTACTTTCATGGGCAATGTCCTCTCCTAAGGCAGTTTGAGCTACAAGATGTCTTATCAGCTACACCACAGAAATGAACAATAAATGGCTTAAATATATGACTGAAACCTGTCTGTCGCAACTTGCATCGAAAGGCAAAAACTGAGATTCTCTTGTACTGTTGAGTTTCCAAAAGACCCACGACGGTTTACTTACAGTATAAACACAAGGTCAGCGGATCTGACCCCCACTGAAAAGACATATTTGTTTGAATTTGGCAATGTCACAACGTTTTGTAGAGTCACTTGCATTTTTTTTGTGAGCCTTCATAACAAATTCCCTTCCTGATCCAACCCACACATTTTAAAGTAATATTAAACTTCATCCATGTGCACAGATAATATACATTTATAGTATCTAAACATTACAATGCCCTAACCAAATTGAGAAAATATTTTATGTAATTATCATGCCCGTGTGTGATTTTATACTGTTCATTTCCTGAATTTTCTAAGGAAAGATCTTTGTGTTTACAGGGGGGCTTTGCCAGTTCTGTTTTTATTTGACTAAATGGGGGAATGCATTTTTATTTTACCTGTAAAATCATATGATCTCATTTGAGGACCTGGAAACCTTTTCAAAGAAAGCATATCATGAGTGTGTGCATTCATGTATGCCCTCACCACAGTCATCAGGCATTGGTGCAGAGGCCACCTGATGGATGACCGGATGCTGATGAGGAGAAAATGTAGTGACGCAGTCCAGGGAAGCATCTTCCTCCACGGGTTCTGAAATATCCTCCTTTGTCATCTCCTCCTCAAGGCCAGCGGCTAGAACAATATAAGATGCCCTATTCTTAGAACCTAAGTGGGTCTAATCTCAAGAAATCAAAAGACGACACCATTGGCACAGCGGCAGTTCATTTCATGTTTCAGTTGATCTGGCACTTTCAGAATAACATCACATATTTGCAATTAATTTTAACAGTAAGCACTGAGCACAAACTTACAGAAGAATGAGAATACTGACACATGCAATATCGTGCCAAAGTCATGCCACCCCCCCCCATCGTTTCAAAGTTACCTTGAAAGGCATGACATGTCGGAAACGTGTAAAATGCGATCACATGTAGTATACCAGATGCAGATTCAATGTAAGTATATGGGGGGGGGGGGGAATACTAATCACAAAAGGAAAAGGAAATAGGAAAGTTGAAAGAAAAATTACAATGTAAAAGGTGGCACTTTAAGAAAACACAGAGGCCTAAATCAGAGACAGCACACACATCATCCCAACTAACACTCACTGTGATGTTTGGCTATATGCTCTTTCCCACTCTACTCCATATGAGTATCCAGGTCAAGCTAAGCTTAAATCACTAGACTGTTGAGCATAACGTCCTACAATGTTGCTTCTTTGAAAACAGTGAGTATAAACCAACAACATGAGCCGTCCCTCCGATTAAACCCGACTAATCCCCTGACAGTCTGCTCGATTTACAGCCTGCTCTCTTTTCAAGACTTAAGGTGTTTCCACTACTGACGGTCCATATCTGGACTGTCACTCCCACTTCCACCTTTATTGTGCACCGTGACCCTGCTGCAAATTCAGGTCACTGGTCAACCACAGTGAAGAGAATGAGGCTGTGTAGTGTGATTGTTAACTGTACAATGGTATAGATGGGAGTATGAGGTCAGAAGACAATAGTTGAAACTTCATGCAACAAATCGTATTCCTACTACAGTGACTGTCTCTTTCTGGGCATGTTACACCGGTCTAACTGAGCATCACTTCTGAATAGCTTCTTTGAGGATAGGAATGTTCAAATGAACAGCAGATGGAACCCTGAGCCTCTCGATTGTGAGAGACAGCGGTGCTAACCACTATTACCGGTAAACTGTGCTGTGTTAAAACATGTTTTGTATTTTTTGCATGCATGCAATAAGACTTCTTATTGGCTAACACAGATTCGGATACGCCATTCTGACACGCCCGATCAAAACATGCTCTCGACACTGCTCTTAATTTGTTCATATAATGTACAGTTCGCTTCTTTCGTATATCTGTGTGCACAGTGCAACTCAAGTCAAAGTAAGAGGCAGCCGGAAGTTAGCAGACTTTTGTTTTCACTTCTATTTTGTACTCGATCGAATGGTTCTGGTATGTCCTGTCAAACGTCACAGGTGGATGTGAGTGGACGCTAGACGTGCTAGCACGAATTAAGATGCCAGTGAAGCCTGAATGATATGAGTGATGCCACATCACGTCTGACATTATTCAAGTCAAGAAAGGGCAAGTCGTCAAAAACCCGACATTGTACGCTTAGCTAATCTATTTAAACATAACGAAAAAAGCGATAAGAGTGGCATCTCATATTCATTTTCGCACATGATATAGCCTCGACCTGTAATATTGGGCCAATCATTAAAAATATCTACATATAGACACACAGAACAAATAAATCAGTCTATTTTGCACAAAAGAAAATGTTGCGTAAAATCTTCCATTTTACCTTAACACAGTAACCTCTTTCATGTGCGATATCCACTGGAACGTCACATCTCAAAGCGCTGCGCACGGAAGGAACATCCGGGTTTTGGGTACAAGCTTCAAAATAAAAGTTTTGATTTTCAAGCCTGTTTCAACATCAGTGTAGGAAATAGTGAAAAATAAGTGTACAAAGTAATCCGTGAATTTCATACCCTGGGTATAAAATTCAAGATAAAGAATAAAAGAGTAAATTTAAATTACCTTGTGGAATGGAGAGAAACACCTGGTGTGGCCCCATCCTCCCCGATTTCACCCCGTTCAAAACCCAAGATCGAAGGTGGTGGTAGACAGTTCACATTAAAACAGGTACATCCTGCAACGAAATTAAAACAGAAACTCTCAAAAACTCACAAGTACAATGCAAGGATTATAAAGCTGCTACCAAACAATACTTCACAATGCGACATGGCTTGTTACTAGTAACTTTTGGATTTCGGCTCATGTGACCTCCAAATGGTGCAAGCTCAACTAAGTGGCGCGCGCACCATGCGTGTGCGTGTGCGTGTGCATGTGTGTGTGCGTGTGCGTGTGTGCTCAAAAACATTCTAATTCAAATTATATATGGTGCCATGTATGTATACAGCGTTTTTGTATCATTGGTAGAATATTTTTCAAGCCCAATTAAAATGCAAGGCACAATCAAATACAGTACAGGACTGCACTCTCCGTTTCCTTGGAAACGTAAACACGCGGAAGTATGGGCCGTGATGTGATCCTTCGGTCATCTGACCTAACTTACAATGGGCCCGCAGCAAGACAGTGTATACAGGTCTAAATAAGTTATTTATGTTTACCCTTGAGCAAAATGGACTTGAACAATTTTAGACGCGCGTCATCTGCTGGCTACCGGCTACCGGAACGAACGAAAGGGAGCAGGCCGATAACAAAGCAAGAATCTGCGGCCAAATGTCTGAAGAGGGCTCGAGACACGACGTCCTCCTCGACGCGGGATGCAGACGCGAGTGATCCAGTCAAGCACGACCAAGCGTGGAGAGAAATGGTGTGGAGTGAAAGGAGAGCAGTGCTGGAATGGTGAGTTCCCTCTCGCCGCGCCATAAAGATCGAGTAATCAACAATGCATGACGACTGCATTCACAGGGACAAGAACTGGAGTTTCTTGCGGAATTACGACCAGTTGGTAAGTGTGTTCATTGTTCAGTATAAATGAATAAGTCTCAGAAAAAATAAACATGGTCCAGAGCAATGTACTTTGTTATGAATTTTATAAACATCCTAATGTCTCTCCAAATCAAAACCATCAGTCAAATAACTCGTGGAAAAGTATCTGTGTTGAGGAAGGTTTTGTTAAATGAATGCAGTGTCGTAAAAAAGTATTTGCCCCCTTCCTGATTTCTGTTTCTTTGCCTATATATCACACACAAAGATTTCAGTTCATCAAACCAATTTTAGTATCACACAGAGACGACCCAAGGAAATACAAAACACCTTAAATGCCAATTTAATTTAGTTAGACACAAAGTAAATACAAACCTACCTGTCCCTACATGAAACAGTAATTGACCCCTGAACCTAATAATGAGTTGTGCCACCTTTGGCAGCAATAACTAAAATCAATCGTTTGCGATAATTGGTGATGAGTCTTTCACATTGCTCTGGAGGAATTTTTGGCCCACCCTTCTTCACAGAATTTCTTCAACGCCGCCGTATTAGAGGGTTTTCTAGCATGAACTGCCCGTTTAAGGTCACGCCACAACAGCTCTACTGGATTCAAATCGGACTTTGACCTGGCCACTCCAAAACATTAATTTTGTTTTTTTTTTCTATGGTCATTCGGAGGTGGACTTGCTGTTGTTTGTCGGATCGTTGTCCTGCTGCATAATTCAAGAGCAATTGCGTTTGAGGGCGCAAACTGATTGTCGGACGTTCTCCTTCAGGATTTTCTGGTAGACAGCAGAATTCATTGTCCCAACAATCATAACAAGTTGTCCTGGTCCTGAGGCAGGAAACAGCCACAGACCATCACACAGCCACCACTATGCTTCACTATTGACATGATCTTTTTATCAAACGCTGTACCATTTTTACCCCAGTCATAACATCTTCCGAAAAGTTCACTTTTTGACTCCTTAGTCCACTGAATGTTTTTTTTTTTCCCCAAAAGTCTTGACGATCATGAATGTATTTTGGCAAATGTGGGACAAGCCTTTGTGTTCTTTTTGGACAGCAGTGGTTTTCGCCTCTCCCATGGATGCCATTTTGGGCACGTGTCTTTGGTAGAGTTGTGAACACTGACCTGAACTGAGGCCATCGAGGTCTGGAGTTCTTTAAGTCTTATTCGAGGTTCTTTTGCAACCTCCTTGATGAGTCGTCGTCGCATTCTTGGAGTAATTTTAGCTCATCGACCACTCCTGGGAATATTTGCCACTGTTCTCAGTTTTACACATTGCCGATTGTGATCTCTTCCCTTAAAGTAGATGACTCACCTGTTAGAGCCAGCATGGTGCCATTGGTCAGAAACTCTAATAGAAAGAAAAAGAGTAACAGTACAAGAAGGAATAGAAGAAGCTACACTAACTGTTAGCTTATCTGGGGACAACAGAGTGGTTGCATACTCTTCTTGTCATTTTCACTGTGATGTTTTTGGGGAAATTGGGGAACCTATCCTCCATTATTTGATCAGTTAGTGTTACGGCCAAAACAAAAGTGTTACTTCAGGCACCATCTGGTGGCGTCTTTGTCTCAAGGAAGTAGGTTGAAGTGAACTGAGGTTCGTTATTTGGACAGATTTATAATTGAGATGACTTTGGCACCGTCTTATGGCCACTTGGTCATTTGAATACACTACACACTAAAAGAGCAGTCAGCGCATACTTATCAAACATTAATCTGTCGCGTTTTAAAAAATTAAAATACAGTATTTAAAATTGCAACGCATCCATCAAGTGTTAGATTTTGGTTACATTTTGCTCGATGCAACATACTGCAGGGGCCTTTGCCATTGGAGTTTTGACTATGCAGTACTGTATGTTTGCAAAAAACGAATTGATGTTGTTTTTTTATCTGCTGTATGTTTGTAGGGAGAGCTGAAGACAGAAGAACCTTTACCTGACAATTCATCACTCTTCTCGGATTGTGCCCCCAACACAACTAATCAAATATTTGGAAGCCGATTGTCGACGCCACTGGGACTTGAACTGATTAGACTAGACCGACTTTTATCCAGGTCTGCAAGCCATCACAAATGCAAACAGGATCCGGAGATGATGTTATGCTAGATAAGTCACTTTATATTCACCCCTCTTGACGCATGAGTAGACCAAGATCTGATATTACTCTCTTTGCATGGTGCTTAGTTGCGTTTTGCTAGCTTATCAACTTGCATAAGAACTGCATAACTGCATAAGAAGCATGCATTGTTTTGCAAGTAATGCATATCTTGTATTCACTCAAAGACAATTTTATAACAAGACAGATATTGGTCAAACTTTAATGCCATGCATCTACTCCTGAATGTAATTGTTTTTCTTGGTTTGACATGTCTTTGGAATCCAAGAGTCTCAAATTATGAATCTCGTGTTTGTTTTATGTCATTGCATTATATTTGTCCTATATCGTACATTTGGAAAATACCTTTTCCTCTACTGAATTGAATTAATAAGTGTACGGAAGTACAGTGTAGCGTTTGACAGTGACGGAAACAGCTTGCCTAAAGGAGGCGAGAGGAATCTTCTTTCAAAATAAAAGCGTTCATTGCAACGTTTGTCGAAAAGCGCGGTGAATGAGACATTTGTATTTTATTTTGACATGCAGCAACGGAAATTATGTCCGAAACCAGCAATAGGGTCCCTGGAGCAGCGTCTCGTTGATGCTTATATAGGTCAGATTTTGTTATTGTAACCATTAAACAATATGCAGTCTGACACTTTGTTACACCTTGCCAATGTTTCTACATTGTTGGTGTGCATGGTGCTGAAGTTTCCACAGATCTTCGTACTGTTGCGAGCTAAATCCACAACTGGAATCAGCCTCAAAAGTCTTGTGCTCGAACTTGTGGGGTGAGTGACGATTTGTAATGTGCCTTTTTTGCAAGCGATAGTGTTTTGTGCATATTTATGCACAGCGTCATTCATTGATGTTATAAACTAAAGCAATTGCCCCTATTATTTTGAAGCAGCGCTTGTTTTTGGAGATGTTTTTAATAAGACGTGTCAACGTTCCACGTAACCATTTGCACCCATATTCACATGTCACGCAATTTTAGTCTTCAATGAACCTAACATGCATATTTTTGTAACGTGGTGCAGGATAGGCCAGCGATCGGCAACCCAAAATGTTGAAAGAGCCATTTTGGACCAACACAGAAAACAAATCCGCTAAAAAATTAAGAGCCTTATACAGTATATGTCTTTTAAATAAAGGCAATACATGTTTTAAATATCTATATTAGCTATAGTACGCTATTATCAAAAGTCGGCTATAAACACGGAGCATTCGTGATGAAATGTTTATTTCCCTGCAGGGCATCCTGGAGAGATTAACGCACCACGTGACTAGTCTGCTGTAACTTTCATTACAATATCAATGTACAGTATTATGTTTATTGTTGTACTGTATTATGTTGCATTGATTAAAATGATAGAAATTCAATAACGGAATCAGATTTTTGATGTCTTTTTTTTAAATTTGTGAGGAAACAACAACAACAAAATGGAGCATGCACAAAAGGTCTCCTTTAATTTCAGACCTCCCCATAAAAATAAAATGCAGTTATCTTCAATCCTCAAGAATACAACCATCTCCCCCCTTATCTGGGCAACAGACTGAGTGCAATTCAAACGCAGCCTGCACTTAAAACACAGACAACCGAAAAACTACAACAGCAGCCTTCTTAAAAGATAAAGTATCTCAAATTAAAATAATGCAATTTAAACTTCAGTTTCTGCACAATATTCTCTTCTCTTTAGTTTTTTGCAAATGTCAAATAAGTCAGTGCTAGTGTACAATGCAGCAGCATCCTCTTCTCTTTTGCCATACACAATACAAGTCGCCGACTGGCTTGGATTAGGTGTCAGGTATTCTTAACACCAGTGTTGCGTGGTGTTAAAGGGAAACTGAAGTGTGGTGTTGAGCCATGTTATTAGGGCATTGTCATTTGACTCATTTCAGTTTATTTCATTTCCTTTAGTGTCAAAAGCCTCTGATGTGGTAAGTGAGAGCTACTGTTACATTGCATGCTGCAGTGTCAAAAAAAAAAGGTAAATATTTAATATTGCACAGAGAATCAAAAATTACTGCCGACCTGACCAAGCTTGACGTTTTATAATTCTTAATTTTATTTTTACTTGGAGTTTTAAAAAAAAGACTTGAAGTAGTGTGAAACTATATTGATAAGCACTTACAATAAGCACTTACTGAAATTCTGACATGCAAAGTGCATTTTGTTCAGTGAGTCAGTATGCAGGATGGATGCCAGTAGAAGAAAAGTGTACCTTTGCAATTAATGATGAACCTATAGCAGGGGTCAGCAACGTGGTGCCCACATGCACCAGGTAGCCCCCAAGGACCTTATGAGTAGCTCACGAGCCTGTTCTAAAAATAGAGCACCACTGATGGGACATTATGATTTTCAAGGAATGTTCTAGAAGTGATCATTTGAAAATGTGAGGTGTTTTTTCCTAATTATTGGGAGAAATAGCGTGATTAGTGTCTTTATGAAAACACAAAATAACATTTTTGAAATGTGATTTTCTTTCTTAGGGGGAAAATGCATTCAAAGATGCATGGGGTGGCCTGTGTGAAAATTTATATGCCCCCTAAACCTTTTAAGTGGTGGTTGAGCCACTCAGCAGCAGCAACTGAAATGACGCATTTTCTTAAACTGCCAGTGCGTCATCTCTGTGGAGATATTTGGACCCAATTGTTTTCACTCAGCAACACCGGAAGGTTTTTCGCATCTCTCATAATATTTGCTGTTTACTTTGTGGAAATGACTTGCAGCCATTAAAGCTTAGTGGCGGTTGAAGAGTTTTGCGCAGTTCGGTAATGTCATTATTGATGCAATAAAATAGGTAGGTTTGTTGATTGTTTTATTTGCTTACAATCAAGTTAAGTCGAATGGGCACAAGCTTGTGTGAACGTTGACTAATTATCACCGTGACGTCACATGTCAAACTTCATCTGTAGTATACTTAGCATTTTCTTTTTCATCTTGAATGGCTGCCCATTAAAAAAATGACGGCACTAACATGTTGCTGCATGCATGATCATGTGGTAAAACATCAACTCAAAATATAGAGAATAATATGTGGGCACAACATTACACCGTCTAATGAGATCCATTTGAAATTTGATCCATTTGTCATTTTGACAGCCCTTACGTTGGATCTCATCAGATTGTGCAGGTGTCCCTCAAATCATGCCAGTGGCGTTTAAATAGCAGAATGATCATCATACTCGGCTACATGTGAAATGTGGATTTATATTTTTTTGATTTTCTCTTTTTGTCACACGATTGACCATTTGCATAACATCACTGCTTCTCTCATTCATTCTGACTATCAAGCGCCTCAGTCGCCAACTTTCACTTCTCATCTACTTCACAGGTATGTTGTGTTTGTTACCTACCAGGTGTATTATGACTACCCATCTCCAACTTATCTGGAATATCCGATTCTCATTGCGCAAGGTGAGGCCACACTTCTGCTGTCTGTCTAAATCTGTGTTCATTTGGTATTGGAAGTAGTGCACAAAATGCTATTTTGTTGTTTTTGTTGTCAAAAATTGAATAGGAATGTTTTGTCTCCTCAGATGTGGTTCTTTTGCTCTTGATTCTTCTCTACGATGGCCGACTGCAGGACAGCCTCAAGTACGGCGTTGTGTATCCTTTCGCCACGGTCTCTTTTGAAATCGTTAGTTATCTTTGCGTCATGTGCCTTAATGTCACACATTCAGCTTTGTCGTGGGTTGGCGGGTCCTCACGGTGGAAAAATGGATCATCGATTTTGCAATGGTAATTAAGATATGCTTGTGACTGCTGTGGGTGTCGTTTGTCAGCAGAAATGGAGGTTTATGTTATATTTTATCCATCCATCCATTTTCTGATCCGCTTTATCCTCACAAGGGTCGCTGGGGGTGCTGGAGACTATCCCAGCCGTCTTCGGGCAGTAGGCGGGGGACACCTTGAACCTTGCCAGCCAATCGCAGGGCACACACAGACAAACAACCATCCACTCTCACACTCACACTTGGGGACAATTTCGGGTGTTCAATCAGCCTGCCATGCAAGTTTTTGGAATGTGGGAGGAAACCGGAGTACCCGGAGAAAACCCACGCATACAACATGCAAACTCCACACAGGGAGCCCAGAGCTGGAATTGAACCCGGTACCTCTGCACTGTGAGGCCGACGTGCCAACCACTAGAACACTGGGTCGCCGTTGAATTTTTAATTAATTTGATATTCGTGCATGATGAGGGATCTCCAAAACTGTTTGATTGCATCTTTCCATAGAATCGGCAGATAAAATGTTGCTGTAGACATTGTAGATTTACAGCAATGAAGATTACTTGCATATTTGATTAATTTAAATCTAACCTCATCAAGAAAACAATGAAGATTAACACGTTGCATGCAAGGGAGAAGTATGATATTATTGATTGTGATACATAATTACATATGATTTATAAATACACCCAATTTGTACAGTGTATGAAACTGAAATCTCTTGACATGGGGAACATGTAGCAATACTAGTTCCATAGTGCACATGAGAGAAATTTCACACATTGTAATCATGAACATATAAATGTGCCAAAATAGTCCATATTCTACAGTCTCAGTTGAACAATGAGGACAAATTGGAGGGACGGTATAAATTGTGATAATTTAAGCGTCGCCGATGTTTGCTGTAAATCGGACATGGAGGGCATTGTTGGAAACACCAACTAAATGATAGAACAAAACTGGACATTGAACTTGTACTGGATGTACATTATGGAAATCCTCCAGTGTGGGTACGAATGTGTGATTTCTTTTCATATGGTGTATTTTCTATTTTTACACATTGTAAGTTGTATATTGTTCATTTTGTTGACTTGTGTTTGACCTTCTCTTCTCAGAGCTTGTGCACATTTATCAGTGCAGCTAGCAAGTTTGCCCAGCTGCAGTGTCTGTGGAGGTCAAAAGATGCTGGACAGGTGAGCGCCCTTACTTGGGCGCTAGCCACATTCACATGTGCAAGTAAGGCAAATCTGTCGAGAGATTTTGTAAATAAGCATTTTAGCTGCTCATGACTGATTGGATATTAGATACGATCAATCACTGGCATCTCTTTTCAGCTCGGATTTACACGACCGTAGCGACAACTGGAGACATGCAAGGTAACTACATTGCGGTGTATCCTAGATTATGGCTGTTTATGTAATCCAAAAAAAGGATTACAGTAATCGCTCGTTTTTTTGTCTAAGTCTGTGATCATGTCCGCTCTTTGTTCGGCACGCATGGGAACCTTCTCTCGTGCATCAACATGAAACGTCTTTTCGTCACATGGGTGCCAATATGGCCATATTAAAAAAACATTTTTTTTTTGAAGAAAACAAAATATGAAACACTGAAAATATGAAGACATTTTTGTACTCATATTTGCCATGATTTAGAAGTTGCCAGAATTTGAATATGTAAACAGAAAATATATATAAATAAAGCAAACATCGTACATTTAATGCATCTGGGTTTGTGAGGATCGAATAGAGGTAGGAGCAACCGGCGGTCTGCAACCACATTCTTCGATGACCCCTTGACTAATTTTCAAAATAAAACTAAAAATAATTGTA
>CAAKHF010022777.1:0-26317 GCA_901007745.1 Hippocampus kuda | reverse complement strand
ATAATAAACACAAGTAGCGTCTAATCTGGCCGCAACACTGATCGCTATGGTAATGTTTAATGCCTTCAAAATACGATACAACGCAGATTCAAAGTGCATGAAAAAAACGACTCACCACAGCACCGAGCTTGATTTTCTGCAACTAGACGGTCCCATCTCGGGGTAATAGGAGACAATGACACCTCAAGTGTGCGGTTTATGTCCAGTCTACTTCGTAATTTTGTTTTAGTCGCCGTTGCTGCAGAAACCCCCCACCTCACACAGGTAGGATGTCGGAAATAGCAACAGTGCTATTGTGGCGAGCTCAGAGTATTCAGCCATAATTTGAATCCAGTTGTCTCGAACGTACTTTTAAGGCCGCCGTCATTTGCGATCTCCAGCAGTTTTTTAAACTCATTTTGCGACCTCCAGCATTGTTTTTAGCGTAATCGGTCACGTGACGGAGAAGCGTGGCTTGACGTGAGTCAAGCGTGACATAGACGGATGTCACGGAGGATCCGGTAATTTTTCAAAATAAAACATCTTTCGTATTCCGAAATAAATAAAACGGAATTAAGGCAAGTTCTTTCTGTGCGGCCCCGCACCAAATGCCCTGCGGTGACCGCTGCTCTACAGCATAGGTGTCAAACTCTGGTCCTGGACGGCTGCTGTCCTGCATGTTTTCCTAGTCTCCCTGTTGCAATACACCTGATTCAAATGAACAGGTTCTATGTCAGGCTTGCGCAGTGCTTGCTGATGATCTGATCATTTGAATCAGGTGTGTTGCAACAGGGAGACTGAGAAAACATGTAGGACACTGGCCCTCCAGGACCTGAGTTTGACACCTATGCTCTACAGTGTGATATCAAGAAAAAAAGTTAATCCAAAGTTGTTATTTTACATTGCTGACCTCTGTTTTTAAGCTAAAAAAAAGCATTAGGTCTTAATATTCATATTTAATATTTTTTGAAAGGAATAGTAGGAAAGGTAAATAGATTTACCCTGTGTCATAAATGCATGCCTAATGTTTCGAACAAACCGATCCATGTCAAAATTGGTCAAGAATTTGACCAGTTATGATTTATAGGAGCCAAACACAGTTCCCTCAATACAAGCAAATGGAAGTAATTGCCGTGGACTCCCGGTTCAAGATAAGCGGCTAAGTCTGCATGTCCTCAACCAGCTGAGGCTTCTCCGAGTTAGTGGTTGTATGGGAGGAGCGTCGTGCTTCTTCTACTCATTGTGCCAATAGAGCTCAGTACTCGCTTTTCGGGCTGACCAGAAAGACTCAATTTGTCACAGACATTCATGAATAAATTGTTGAACGTCAGCATGTGTGATCGAAAGTATATTGCCTATATAAAGAGAAACAACACTGTCTCTTGTGTGAGGGCACGCGCCAATAACTGCCTGTGTCAATGAAGAATATGTGCGTATTCCCTTGAGGCAGACGATGCTATGATTCTTACAGCCGCCCTCCACTTCGCCCCCATGTATTTGAACAGGAAATATGCAAATTGAGCTATTTTAATTATGAAATCTTTGATTTTGGAATGAAAAAGAAAATCTACTCTGCCTGCTGATCGCACGTCGCTGGTTGGTGTTAAGTGTGGTATTGAGCCCTTAACTGTTGGTTTATTAAACCAATCTAGGAAATACATGACTGGAACATTTGAAAATGATTGTATGAAAATAATTCTATACAGTTAATGGCCTTAGAAGTGCACCAGCAGCTAGGTAGAAGGCATTTCCTTCTATCATTGTGGCAAATTGTCACATTTGTTGGTGAAGGCTGTTGACATTGCTGACTCCCATTTCCATCTTCATAAGTTGATTGGCCACTGCTGCGTTCTATTTCATCTCATCACAGAAGCGTGGCATTTCTCATTATCGCTCCCCTTAATTCATGCACAAATTATTCAGTTTGAGCAAATTTAATGACTGCAATCGAAAGGAAGTTTTAGATAGATGCAAATAGGTTTGCTTTTGTTTTGGGTGTTGTGTCTTCATCGAATTTGGTGTATATCCATTAGCAGACTGTGCACAATATATGTTTTCACATGGCCTAACGCTACATAACAGTGAAACAAGTTGTGTCTCTTTCCTTTTTTTCACATAGATTGTCTTTTGGCGGTAGCACATGATGAGCAAAGTGTACTTGGTGTATCATTGCTTGGATGTCCAGTTCTTTATGTCAGCAGAGAAATAATTTGTCCCACAGAGGCAGACTAATAAATGAGGTGCCCTGTTTGTTGGCTCATATTAACTGTGGTAGGCGTTTCTTTCATTTGATTAGCTCCATGCTCTGTCTTGACAAATTGGGCTGTCCTTCCCTCGCAACCAGAACACTAATCTATGCCAAAAAAAAAAAAAAAATCATTGCGCGTGACCAAGCAGGCAGCTCTACATGTGCGCACTGTGTGTGTTTGTATTTTAAGACAGATTGCAAGATAGATAGATGGCGAATAGTCTGGAAATGTATTATGAAGATGGTTGGGAACAACGCTCCTTGAGAGTTTCAATACATGTTTTGAACGGGGGTACTCAAATATCAACATGAAAGGGCAAGAAATGTATTTTTTTTTCAGTGGGTCGATTTATTGTCCATTTATTACTGTAAAATTCGAAACAAAACATTTTTTATTCAGAACAAAAATATTAAAAAAGGCATTTTCCAAGAATTCAAACACTGTTAAAGAAAACAACACATGAGCCCTGTTATTAATCCCAAAGTAATATAACAGGAGGGGATTTACCCCACTTTTCTTTTCAAATACAAACACAAAAAGTACAAATACTTTTTTCTATGTATTTATTTATTTATTTATTTATTTTAACAGATTTCATAGTGGCTGCCTTTTCAGCAGCTCCTATATTTTGTTGTTCTACTTTTTCCTTTCGTAACTTTGCTGCTGTGAATTGGGAATTTCTCCATTGCGAGACTAATAAAGGTTTTCTTATCTTATACAGTGATACCTCGGCTGACGAACGCTTCCGTTTACGAACTTTTCGCCTCACGAACATTAAATTCGCGAGCATATAGTCTCGGCGGACGAACTAGTTTTCGGCGGACGAACAAACCACGCGATCGAGCAGTGCCACGGTGGCAGCAACGAGAAGCTTACGCACGCTCAACGGCGTCCCAATTCGTCACCCCCTTTCTCTGAGTGCGGACGTGATTTGTTTGAGCGACATTTTGGACCATATAGAGTGCACGTTTGCGATTATGGGACCGAAAAAGACCCCACCACAGGTTAGTGTTAAGCCGAAGAAGACGAAAATTATGATCGAGCAGAAGAAGGACATAATCGAAAAACACGAACGAGGTGTGCGTTTGCGTGACTTAGCGTCACAGTACCAGTATGCTAGGTCTACCATTTTTAGTCAGCAAAAAGGATCAAGAGTCTCCTAAGAAGCAAAGAAGAGAAGCCACACCGGAGGTTGAGTGACCTACAGTCCCTATGGAAGGTGACTCTCCTTCCAAACAGTCACTCCCTCCCTCCTCCCACTCCATTCCATCAACCCATCAAATACCATCACAAAGGAAAATAAAACGACTTTATTATACAGTACAGTGTACAGTATTTTTTTAATTACAATACAATTGCACATTTATTATACATAAAACAAGGTATATTTTTGTGTAATTTTAAGGCTTATTTAGAAAAAAAAATATTTTTTATGGGGACCTGGGAACGGATTATTTTTCATTTTAATGGTTTCTTATGGGAAATAAATGTTCGGAATAAGAACTTTTCGCCTTACACACATTTTCTGGGAACCAATTATGTTCGTAAACTGAGGTACCACTGTATTGTGAATGAGTGCCAGTGCAGCTTTTCATTGTCCACTTTAAGCAATCGACTTGGAAAATCATTTTTGCGCGGTCTCAATATTCTGGCATATCGTAAATCACCAATAAGCCATTTTATACTACTGCCAATATTCGAGCAATATGAACATATTATATGCATTTTATTGTATAAATGCTGTAAAATATTTGCATAATGACTTACCAGAAACCAACACGTAGTGCCATATCATTTTCTTTCTGTTTAAATGAGAGGTCATTTTTTTCTTAAATTCATTTTTAACTTTCACTCTGGGGTTTGCTCCTGTATCAGTATTCGAGTTCAATTATAAATACTACTGCTGTGATGATCTAATTTCTCTGACTGGATGGAAACAGTATCTGTCGATCTACCTACCCATCTACAATTGACTAAATTCAACACATCAATTTTTTTCAGTGAAGGGAAAACAACAGCATGAATGTGTGTAAAAACAGCAGATCATTTTGTTGGTATAATCAACATAATCAAACCACCTACTTGTATTAACACACGCACATAGTCTGCCTTAGCTCCTCTTTTATTTTTTTCCATGTCTCCTATTCTGATTTGCCTGCACTGTGTCTCAGGCGGTCATCACAGAGCAATGCTGCAGTAGCAGGTAATGCAAAGACAGACCATACCGTTTAAGATTTCTCTTTTTCCATATTGACCCTGTGGGTAGTTTCTGGCAGTTTTGTTGACGTTGCAACCGCTTATAGACTCATGGAACATTTTTTGCACTGTAGAGATGCCTGTATGGTCAAAGTATTTGTGGCACTTCTTTCTAAGCCGTGGCAATTAATGTGCTTCACTGGCTCCATTGGAGTCAATGAAGCATAACTTAGTATATCTCACTACATGGACGTCAAGGATTGTGTGAAGTCCTTGCCAACATTGCAGTGCTAAACCTCTCTCGCTCCCTCTCAATACAAGATTTGTATCTCCGTTTTGAATTGCAGGTTAATGGAACACTCTAAATTGTCCCTAGGTATGAATGTGAGCATGAATGGTTGTTTGTTTATGTGTGCCCTGCATTTGGCTGGCAACCAGTTCAGGGTGTCCTCCGCCTACTGGAATAGGCTCCAGCACTCTCGCGACCCTCGTGAGGATCAGCGGATTAGAAAATGGATGGATGGGTGTTCGTAAAATATGTTAGATTGTAAACAGAACATTCGTAGCATTTGAATCCCAAGTTGTCTTGACGGATTTGCCTGATCAGCAGTGACTGACAGGAGACAGCATTTATACTTTTATTGTAATTGTCCAATATGACCTTTCTCTTATTCTTCCTCCATATCTTTGGGTTGTTGTCAAGTGTGCTTGCATTTACGTATAGATGTGTGTTGTTTTAGAATGGTGGGCTATTGCCAGTGGAGCCACTGACATTTAGACTCAAAGGCTAATGGAATACCTTCTTCTGTGCACTTACTGAATTGTATTTTGGTAGGGAGCCCTAATACCAACAAGAACAGTTCCTCTTCTAAACTATCTGACGTTTGAATGCAAAGAATGTCCAAATTTGCCCTCATGGATTCATTTCCTGTGTCTGAGTGAACCGAGTTGGAGTCATTATGTTGACTCTCTGTTTGTCTCTTTGGTGGCTACTGCTCAAGACTGAAGTCATGTCACATTGAGAAAGGGTCGTGGGGAGGTCACAAAAATAGAATCAAACCGTGCCCACGATTGAAGACTTATATGAAGTCCTGCCTTCACCGTAGCGAAGCAATGCCTTCCACAGAGCAGCCATTTATGCTTCTATAGGCTCATTTATTCCATCCCAAGGCTATGTTGTGAAAAAAACCAAAACATCTAGTGATAATAGTAAGACCCAGTGGGTTACGAGACCGCAATGATCTTTCATCTCCTGTAAGAAGTGTTGGTTTGATCTGTTCTTTGACCCTGAGGGACAATGCTGCCAGTTGGAACCAGAATACTCATTTGACATCGCTCAAAGGCTTGGTAAATCCATGTGCCATCATTTCCCATCCTCTCTGATGGAGCAATATATAACAGTAGAGTACCTCTTTATAGCAGATATCTCTGATACATTGGTGCTCAGTAATTGGTGCAGAAATTTGGAAATGTTTTGGGACATGCTGCTCTGACTGGATGCTATTTACACCAATTGATAAGAAGTAGTTCTGTAAGTGCAGTTTCAACATTACTGACTTTATTGTGGCGTACCCACCTGATTAATTTTTGCTTTCTCCCTTATGATCAAAGCCAATCCTACCCAACAACGTGTTTACTCGTTTTCCTAAAATGAGATAAGAATCATTCATTTATTCATTTTCCGAACTGCTTTTTATCCCTACTAGAATCGCAGGGGGTGCTGGAGCCGATCCCAGCCGTCCGCGGGCAGTAGGCGGGGTACACCCTGAACCAGGATCCAGCCAAACGCAGGGCACCCAGAGACAAAAAAAACATCCACGCCCACACTCACACCTAGGGACAATTTAGAGTATTCAATCAGCCTGCTATGCATGTTTTCGGAATATGGGAGGAAACCGGAGTACCCGGAGAAAACCCACGCAGGCCCGGGGAGAACATGCAAACTCCACACAGGAAGGACGGAGCCGGGATCATGACCTCTGCACTGTGAGGTCGATGCGCTAACCACTGGACTACCGGGCCGCCTGAGATAAGAATCAGAAGTACAAAATACATTTTTGGAGAGCCAGTCACTGCACATGATGGAGAAAGGCTCACGTATCAGCAGACGTACAACAGTGCATATGCTTGTGCAGGAGTTTTTTTGCCTAACTCAAATTATCCTCAAAATGAGGATAGTTTGAGCGTGTTTTTTTTTCTCCCCCTCTCCCTCCCTTGTGGTTTCTTTCTGACTTCCGGGTTGAGTGAACGCTGGCGCATTTTGGCTGCCGCTGCTCAACCCGTATTGTTTTGTGTTTTTTGTTATTTAAAAGTGTCCTTGGGTGTCTTGAAAGGCGCTTATAAATAAAATGTATTATTATTATTATTATTATTATTATTATTATTAACAGTTACAGTGGGAGAAAACAATCTCTACAAAGAGTAAACAGAACGTTTTAATGGTTGGATATTTAATCATAGGAAAAGAGGTAGGGCTGTAATGATACAGTATAGAAAATGAAACTCATTATAATTATCATGATGATGATGATTATGATAATAATTGTTTATTATGATCATTTTTGTTTTAAGTTAAGCCTAGAGTGATGCTAAATGTACAATATCCTCTTTATTATATTACTTGAAAATCTAATAAACTTTGGTGTATCCTTGCAGCTCTGGAAAGTAGTGATGGATTGTAATTTAGAGTCGCTGGGCTTGTCAAAAAGTGTGATTTTCAGATTTTTGAAGAGTTCAGTGGCAGCAAGTTTGGTTGAGATGGCTGCACTGAAAAATAATGCTGTGAAATATGGCCTTAAAATAAAATCTCAGACCAAATTATTCTGACACTCAAGAATAAAGTTTGCTTTTTACATGTTTACTCCTTGCATACAATGGAAAACTGAGGTATCACATTTGTTTGCAAATGCTACATTACAAATAATTTGCTTAGATGCAAAACAAATAAAAAATAAAATAATCAGTCATGCCTATTTTAGCACCTTTGGTATTGCGGCTATACGGTCTATTTCAAAGTAAAGTATATCCATTTATGAAACCCGACCGTGTTTGGAATACTTAAAAAAAACAAAACAAAAAAAACAACTATGTTAGATTAAAAATAATAATACAGCCTATTGTACGAGGTCTTCAACCAACCTGAATTGTCAGTGTCTTCTTTTTCCACTATCAAACAGGATCCTGAGTTGTAATGAGTGCAACTACCATCTGTTCCTATCAGAGCACCTAATATGTGATCCGGTTTGACTCTGGCATGTTGAGATGCGCCCCAGATAGAGCATAAAGCATCAGTGTAACCCAGACATCCAACATGTCTGCCAGGCATGTACACAGACGGCGTGAAGCCTCTTTCTTGCTTCTTTTCAACCCTTTTGTCTTCCAATTTAAGGATCGCACTGGATAAGTTGCTATACTAAATGATGCAACTGTCCGTCAAAAATAAATATTTATTTGCCTTAATTGCCGATGAGGGAATCATAATAATAGTATATGTCTATATGATTGAAGACAGGTTATGTTTTATTCTGTTTTATGACAGAATCAATGCTGCATTGCACAAAAAATTACAAGCAGTGCAAGACTATTTTCTTGCCAGCATCAGGGGTGCTGTGAAATAACTGTTTTTGATCCTTGAGTACCTTTGCCGCATTGAAAGTCTCATAAAATGTCTCCTATAAGCAGGCTTGTACTAAGCCAATATGATCACATTCTCAAGTTAAAAAAACAAAACATCTTTTTCAATTTTCCAAGTTTGACTTTTCAGTCAAACCACATTCAACTTTTGCACAATTTCCCCCAGGGATTTCTTGCGTGATTAAGTAAAGATGGGGTAGGCAACCATTATGATTCTCTTCACATGTGCCACATACAGGGCCCCTCCAAAGAAATTGAGATAGTTTAGAATGCTACTGACTGAGAAAGAATAACATTTTGAAACTCAAATGAATAAATGAAGGCGGTACTAGTGAGCACATTGGCCCCAGTGTTGAGGTGCAGGGTTCGATTCCGGCTCCGGCCTCTCTGTGTGGAGTCTGCATGTTCTCCCCGGGCCTGCATGGGTTTTCTCCGGGTACTCCGGTTTCCTCCCACATTCCAAAAACATGCATGGCAGGCTGATTGAACGCTCCAACTTGTCCCTAGGTGTGAGTGTGAGCGCAGATGCTTGTTCGTTTCTGTGTGCCCTGCGATTGGCTGGCAACCGGTTCAGGGTGTTCCCTGCCTACTGCCTGGAGACAGCTGGGATAGATTCCAGCACACCCGTGACCCTTGTGAAGATAAAGCGGATTAGAAAATGGATGGACTTACTTACCTGAATTCTTCGAAAGAAAGGTGATTTGATCTTCATTAAAGTCACAGCAATACAGAGACTGCTCAAACTAACACCACACAAACAATGTTTTCACATTTTTTTTGGACACACTATGTAAACATTCGCAGTGCAGAGTGGAAAATATGAACCCCTAAGGCTAATCATTTGTCTAAGAGCTAATCGAACTCAAGAGTCAACCAACCAAGAGTCCAGTCAATAGTAAAATGTTGGAGGAATGGCTTACTAACGTATTGAATTGACATCAGTGTATTATTTGGTTAGCTTTTATTTTGAAGGTTTGTTGATGTCATGATGTGTTGCATCAGAGCCTGGACACACTGCTATAATTAATGAGAAATTAATTCCCCAAATTTATCAAGATATTTTGAGAAGTGTTGAGAAGAACAACGTGACTGCCAATTCAATCTTAGCAGAAGACACACAACATTACCAAAACAAGCATAAAGCTGATGTGATGCGAGCATGTAGAGTTTATAGCTGGTGCTGTTTCTCAACTCCAGTCCAAAATGCTAAGTGAGCAGTGAAAATGATGTTATTGTGGAGCTGAAGACGATCATGGTTTGAATTCTTGCAGACACTAGGATAAAACAACAGTTATGGCTCAGGGATTTTCTTTTCTTTTTTTTTTTCTTTAATGTATTTTGTACATTATATACATTAATTTTACGGCTGAACCTATAATAATAATAATAATAATAATGGTTATAGTGGGGCCTCATGGGTAACTACAGGCTACCCCAGATGATTTCAGACAACAGGTCTGTGTCCACCCTGGACTGGTTGCCACTCAAACACAGTTTCAGCTGACCTGACCTGACAAATTTAGCATTTCTCAGGTAGCGTAGACAAAAGCACAGCCAAGCTGTGATAAGGAAGCATCCTTATCGGTGTGCCTTCCCCCATACTACAGGTGGGAAGAAAAGGTGATGCGAGAGGAGGTGAGAAAGGAGACAGACTTGTCTGATTGCAGGCTGCTGCCAGTTAAAGTCTGCTGTTTTATCCCACTTATAGCAGCTGGAGCTTCATTGAAAACACTTTTACGGAGGCATGAAGTGAATTGAGACAGGAATTGATATAAGGGGACGGGACAGTGTCCCACCTTTTAATTAGTCTGTTCATGAATCATTGATCGGTTTTGACACTTGGCCTCTACATTCAATAACAGCACAGCTGCCGTCGAACATAAAAACTGGCACATTTTTATTTTTGTGCGGCGCTAGCCTATTTTAGTGCATTTGGGAATTTTTGCAGAATGTTGCGGGGGCGTTCTGGTGAACCCGACATGTTTTCCATGACACGTCCCCAGCGTAATTGACAGTTTGGCAGCTGAAAGTAAACTAGATGCTCAATATTAATGCGAGTTGTGCAACATGATTTTGATTAATTTGATCCAGGTGCATTAGTTGGGAATAGTTTGGTGGAAGGTCAGTTTGGGGAAGTTGCAAGCACGTCACATACATCTCACATTCATTTTTTTAAATCACCTTGGAAATGTTTGAACTTGTTAAATTTTTCTCCATTAATTTTGTAAAACAAAGTAATCAGCTCTACTCATTACTGTTTTTCACAATTAAGTGAGTGGGACATGGCTAAAGGGGATGTACAGTATGTGTTTGACAGCCCTCTGGTGCCATTGGATATCCTAATAACAAATATCATTTTGAGACCTAATTTTATCTAAAATGGTCCAAATCCTAAGAACAAAAGCAGACATTTCATCTTTGTGTTGAATCAACATGAGAAATGAATCACAAACACACCACCCTCTCAACAAATTTGCAAATACAGACGATCCCCAACTTACGAACGTCCGAGTTGCGAACAACGGTACATACGAACATTTTTTTCGGGTATGTCGAAAAAGAAAAAAAAAAGTTAGATTTTGTATTGCGCACCTTTTTCCGAGTACAGGTACTGTAGTGCTTCTTTCTGCCGCTAATACCAATGTGAGGCGCTGTGAGAGGAGGAGAAGGAGGAGGAAACTCCTGTCCCCATGAAGAAGTCCGAGACGGAACTCTTGGCCGAGGGGTTTTCGCTCGTAGAGAAAGCCATCGCAATCTTCGAGCAGCAAGACCCGAATGTTGAACGTTGCACAAAGGTTGCAAATCAAATGAATGATGCTATACAGTGCTACTACATCATTTATGATGAGAAAAAGAAGAAAACTGTGCAATCGTCGTCAGATCACTTCTTTCGGCCAGTTTCTACTACACCCTCCAAGGAAGATACTCGTCAACCCTCATCTTCTTCTCTTGGACTCTTAATTTCTTAAGCCTTCGAGTACATCTTCCAAAAGTAAGTTAAACTTCATTTTATTATACTTATATAAACCTTAAACATACTTATATAAGCCTTAAACATACATTCCATACAACATATAGCACTGAAGCAACTTACGAACGAATTCAGCTAACGAACGGTCCTTCGGAACGTATCTCGTTCGTAAGCTGGGGAGCATCTGTATCTGCTTTTACTTTGGAAAACAATGAACATTTGTGCCTATTATCCGGCATGTTCCAGATCAAACCAATACATTGAATGATTAATGTATTCACTTTTGCACAGTCAATTAGAAATAATGTCCTGTTTTTGAATGAAGGGAAGCAAATTGAAAGAATTATTCGAGAGACTAATTGATTATTAGAATAATCGTGGGATGCAGCGCAAGTATTCACATATCCATAAGATCCCTGACAGATTTCACAAGCTGTTCCCTTGTTGACTTAATAGTTTTAGATGAATTTCGAGGATCAAAAGGACAAGTATTCAATATCTTTCCATCTATTTATCTCTCTTATCTCTGCATGTCCCACTCAGCCAATTTTATCCCTTCTGGCCATTTGTTATATTCAGATGTGCTGCTCTGCTTTGTTCATTTCCTCATGCCTTTGTCTCTCAGTCATGGTTCCTTCCTTCTTATCAAACAGGCCTTTGGGCGCCTTTGTCTATCAGTGGGATTTCACACTTGTAATATTTCCGTCTTTCATCCCTTGCTCGCACTCTTACCTGTCACGCCTACATGCCCACTCAAACTCGGTGCTGTTCCAGATGGGATGCACTTTGGAGGTAAGCTTCGGTTATGCAGTACTTCTTGACATCATCTACTTTGACATGGTGACTTCTGCATTCTCCATAGACATGGACCCTGGCAGCCAAGATTTTTGCAAAATGCCAGAAAGACAAACAACCTCCCAGTTAACATGATTGGCAAGCAAAGTTCACTCTGTTGTCAGTCATCCTCGCCAAAATCAGAGACAAATTCTTGATGCTGCAAAAGAAGAATACAGTAATCCCTCGTTTATCGCGGTTAATGGGGACCAAAATCACCCGCGATAAATGAAAATCCGCGAAGTAGCGACCAATTAACATTTTTTTTTTTTTAAGTCTGCAAACGGTCCGGGAGAAGCTGCGAAAGTCAGCAAAACAACAGCGAGTCACATGGAGCAACATATACAGTACTGTACTCCATGTATATGAAAAAAAAAAACTTTTTTAAATTTTTTTATGAATATGTTTGAAAAAATCCGCGATGCACTGAAGCCGCGATAAACGAACTGTGAAATAGCGAGGGATCACTGTAGAATCAATTACAGTGGTGCAACACAGGCAGATTGAAGGGTGTGGTGTCATGCAAAGGGGTCAAGTAGCCAAAACTCACGAGTACTCTTATTTAAGAACAATATGTCTCAAGTAAAACGTTTCCCTTCAAACAATTACTTGAATTAGAGAAACAAACTACTCCGTGAAAAAACAAAACAAAACAATTAAAAAAAAAAACCCTACCTATGTACTTAGTAACTGGTTAGTAACTTCCCGTTTATGTTTTTAAAAAATCATAAATGAATGTGAAACTAAATAACTAAAAGTACCTCATATTTTAAAAGAAATTAAATTCCCATTGTGCCAATGATTTCTTGTTAACCTGCCCCCGATCTTTTTGTTTCTTATTGTTTTTAACCCTTGTGGACCAAAACATCCCATAACAGGACTGTTGACGTACTAACTAAAATGATGTCATGATCTATTAACATGTTGAAGGCGCTAACTTGTCCATATTGAATATTCCAAATTCAATGTTTTTGTTTTTTACTTATATGCAGTTGATAGTTACTTATACCCATAGCACAATACTGCTTTTTATTGCTTTGATGTCCATAGAGGGCGCCAACCTCAATAAGTAAATAGAAACTATATATGTATGAATAGGTCTGACGCCACCGAACATTTTGAGTGGTCGCAAGAAAAAAAAGGATTCAGAAATGACTTTGATATTACACTTTAAAGCCACCATTCCATTATGGTGCCTTTGTCCGATGTGTCGTTAAAAAAAATCAACGCACAAGGGTTAATATGTATTTCTTTCTCTCTCACTATTCTGTTTCTTCATAGTTTTATATTTTAAATTGATAGTGTTATATTTTATTACCTACCGACCTTTGGGCAGTGTTTACTGTGTTTAAATGTGCTATTTAAATACACCTTGACGTGACGTGGCTCTTCAAACACTACTCTCAAAGTACAATTTACCCCAAAAATTATTTGAGCAACTGCACCAGAGTGAATGTAGCATGTTACTACTCACTTGTGGGCATAATTGATGTTTGATGAAAGGTTCTCCTCAAGTACCACTTGTTGAGGTGCTTTGTTGGTCCTCAGTCGTCCTCTGAATGGTACGCCACTTCGAAAGAGCCAAACACATCGTGGGAGACTGGGACGCAAAAAGTAAAGAGTGGTCCCTTAATAAGAAGGAAATTGATCTGCTCAGGCCTCCGTGGGGTTGCCTGTCTGCCAGTGATTGTAGCGTGCTCATTATCCATCTCTGCCCCAGGTAATTACTGGCTTGTTTTGATCGAAAAGCTTTCAATTATTTGCTCATTAGCATTGTTAATTAAACTCACCCCGTGTCTTTCTATTTTTTACGTGGGAGTGTTTCATCAGATTTATTTATTTGGAGTCATACTCACTTTGAGTCATGGGTGGATAGGCGTAGCGTGTGTTTATGCTTACCTTTACTGAAAGTTACCTATGTAGAGTAGCCGGGGACTTGTATATCACTTCAGACCCCGTGGGGGGGGAATGGTGACACTGAAGTTGGAAGAATTGAAAACACTCACTCATGCAGAACTGTGCTGTAAGGCAAGCATTGCAGACTGAGGAGCGAGGGTGGGGATGGGGGGAGTTTCGGTTGTTATGAGTGGCAGTGAAAAAGTCGCAGGAATGGGTAAAAAAAAAAAAAAAAACATTTAAAGCCCAAAATGCTTATCCTTCACAGTTGAGAAGCTGGACAATACACAGACAGGACACCGAGCTGAATTCTAAATGTCCCAGTGAAGACTGATTCTTTGCTTTTCAAGTCTTTCCCTCAATTTCGCTTGTCTCGCACTCCATCTCAATCTGGTCTTATCGCCTCTGCCACCTCACTTTGTTGTTGTTCTTTATATTTTTGTGTCAACCTTCCATCTTTCATGCTGTCTTCCTCGCTCAAGTCTCACCTACATATTCAGCTCTCTCGCTGAGTTCTCTACTCTGTTTAATTTTGTGTTGCCTTTGTGCCATAGTTTACACAGTAGTTTTCCACAAGTGTTTGTTTGAAAGACACAGCATGTGGATGCCCTTAATTACACATGAGAGTCTGTTTCAGCAGTGAGATATCCGCACCCAAGCAGCTCTCGTTTTGTTTTCATGGCACGTCCCGGCGGAGTGTGACTGCAAACAAAGTATCAGTGTGAGAGTGGCATGAAAGGCTTCTCCAAGTGTCACGACATGCGCCAGAGCTGACTCTTGAGAGCCCAAAATCAGGACTCGAGTCAGAAGTCGCAGCCCACAGTGACTGGCTTACTGAGCATGGAGGAAAAAAACAAAAAAAAAAACAACGGTCACCATGACCGTGGGTGACGAGCTCTATCTCGCCAGCATTTGATCTTTCATGCATTAGGGTTGTTTGATCATAACATTTCAAAATGCATTATACCACACATAACACATTGAACCGCATGCAAAAAGAAGACCACGTATTTGTCACCTTGAACATTAGTGGGAAATTACATTTCAGAGCAGTGGAGAGCCACTGTGTCGTTGGGTCAGTAGTTTTTCCATGGGAGTGACTTCAAATTGTTAACACACACCTTCCATATTTTTTTTTATTTGGAGGCAAACAAACCTGAGTACCCAGAATATACGTAAGCATGAGAGGAATATGCACACTCCACATTATGGCTCCATGGTTGGTTGGCACCAGAATTCTGTGAGCATTCAGGCAAGTGAAGCATGTGCAGTGTGTATACACAGCGACTACTATTGCATCAAAATGATGAAGCCCGGATTTTTATAATGCATGGCAACATTTTAATCGGACCATATTTTCACTTTCACAACATCCCCAGACTATTTGATTGGGAACCAAATTCTTCTCTCAACATCTGACCTGCCTTAATCAAGCATGTATTGCACATACTGTATGTCAGAAAATAAAGAAGATGCCAATAACTGTCCAATATATGCATAACAGGATGATTTGTTTTTACTTCCAGAATATGTGCAGTGGTTAAATTATATTTTCATCTATTTAGGTCTGGCTGTCAAAGGGTATGGACTCCTAAAAGTCGCTGCCACAAACAAAGAGTAGCGATGTAGCTTCTTTGGCTTCAGGGGAGCATATAGTCATACATGCGAGTAATATATTGAATTATCGTGCACAATGCCTCTATGCCTTAGCTCAGAGATACCCATGATCCCCCAATCAGGGGCTGCCTGTCTTCCCCTATTTATCTCGATACCTGGGATTGATTTTCATTAAGCTTCCATACCTCCGAGGTGAATATAAATCTCGCAGTCCCATCACTCATTAATTACCATTCCCCTGCTGCTGGACTCCTACTTCTGAAGCACAGTCACAGTTTGTCTTCACACGGTAAAGGGCCAGGGATCATCTGACCCTGTAAATGGTCCCACAACAAGGCACAGCGGATCTGCTGTGATGTTTTCAAACTGAAAGGCCCATTGATCCTTTGGGTCTATGGGGAAGCTAGACTCAAACTATAGAGGGCATTGGAAATAAGAGAGCTGTCCAAAAAGAAAGAAAAGAAATCATTTCAAGCAGGTTCATGTGTCTCTCAACCATTCCGTATGTGCCCGAAGCCACAAAAACCTGAGCACATGCCAAGGTGCCAGCGTGCTCCCACTCGCACATGCAATGAGGATACCCGGCACATCTGTTGCCTCTAATAGAGAGCCAAACATTCACTGTGACACTTTTTGCCAGCACGGAGCGACAGAGAAGGAAAGACATCCAATAAAGACAGGAATGAGGGACAAAGAAAGATGCCTTGGGACCAGTCCTCATGTTGCCTGGCACCTTGGTCTTCTCTAAAGAGCAGATCGTAAATCAATCAACTGACTGGTGTATTGTGCTGAATCCATTTAAAGAAATGCGAGCCCAGGTGTCCTAAAGTTCCTGCAGGCAAAGCAGCAGAGGTGGGGCACGGAATCGCCGAAGGGAGGACAGGGGGAGGCGTTTACTCAGCAGTTCCTTCTGAAAGCAGGATGAGAGATAAGCCAATTGGAGACTTAGCATTGCAGTCTTTCTCATTTCAACTCTTTGCTCATCATTTCCCCTTTGTTCCCGGAATATGATCAACATTAGGCGGACTTGGAAACCACAGCTTGTGGTTCTTCCTCCACATGGCGGCCACATGCTTTCAGGTCGTGTGATGAAGCAGGTTGAGGCTTTTTCTTGCGCCATCAGCAGAGCTTTAGTGACTATGGCAGAGATGCGTCTCAGCGATTTCTGTAACATAAAGAGTTAAGATGGCCATGCTCTCGACTTGGACTAATCCTATTACACCAGAGTGCAGCTCTTAGTGGGCTCCAACTTCACTTTTATTGGAAATCCTTTGCTGTTAAAAAACCTTTTAGCCTTTGGCTGGACTATTGCACTCATAATTCTAAGTCCCGGCCTTTGGGCAATTCCCTCATGTTTGTGTTATTGCAACATTACTTATCGACATTTGTATACAGACAGAATCTCATAATTGTGATAATGCGATTGTGTTTAAATCACCTACAACTTTCTAGCTGAGGCTGGATATGTGTTTGTGTGTGTGTGTGTGTGTGTGTGTGTGTGTGCGTGTGTGTGTGCGTGTGCGTGTGCGTGTGCGTGTGCGTGTGCTTATAGCTCTACATTTCCATTTCATTATTGCCAGCAGTCAGACTGAAACAACTGAAAGCCAGACAGAAAAAGTGTGGAAACAACCAGGGCTGGCCGTAATGCTCGTAATTTCCTCTTGAGCTGATCTCTAAATGGTTGTGCTTTGTCACTGCCACTACACTACCGAATAAATTCACTCTTTCACCTCCTTGTGCCTCCTCCCCCTCGCTCTCTAATTCATCTCATTTCCGCTTCGTGGTTGGTTCAATCCCCAGCTCTTTTCAGCGCAGACTGCTCCGTATTCCGGGGTTGTTGTGTCGCTGGTGGAGAGTGATTGTGCCAGTGGCAGTGAGGTCAATTGGAAAAAATTGCGTTGCAGCCACCGTCGTGCTGGGGCGAGAAGTAACAAACTGGATACTAGCCCAATCCTTGTAGGCCGGTGTGTTTACACTACCTAGAAGCCTGCAAGGCCACTGCCCGCAACTCACATACAGATAAGTTGGTACACTCAATTAGGGCAGCAGCGTCACTTCAAGCCACTGTGCTACGTGGTGTGTCAGGTATTTAATTTATCAGCCCAGACATATTTCAGCATATGCAAGCAGTTTTATGGGAGCTCGTGTCCAGCGTCGGATTCCAAAGTGCTACAAATTCATCTTAGGTAAAGATAACCACTTTTTTGTTTTTAAAGGTTGTATGACGGGCAAGCTTCTGGTATCATTTATAATCTACTTCTGCCGCACCAGTTTCCTAATTAATCATACAAATAATACGTGCTCCACTTTATTAGTTGTTGGACTTAAGTGTGCCTGCAAAACATGAGTCAATCCATTCAAAAAGTACATTTGAGGCGAACAGCTGCAGTCCATTAATAGCAACTGTGCAACAAGGACAATACACATCTGGCCTCTGAGCCAGGGGACTTCTGGCATCATACAAGAAGGAATATTTACTATTTTGATGCAAAACCTTTCGAAGATGGAAATGATCACATCGCCTATTGGCGTTACTAAAGCAATCTGCACATACAAATGGAAGTTGACACATGCAAATATAGAAAAGACCTTTTGTTGTCATGATGTGGGATGGACAACGGCCTATAAAGATACAGAGAAAGCGGTTGAGCAAGAAGGCACTGCTAAAACTGTTAGCAAGGCAAGGGGACTTCTGTTTACAAAAAAAAATATGTCTGAACCCAAGAAATCCAAATCTATCAAATTACAATGTGGGTGATAATTCAGTGTTTGAGCGTGGATCCCAGGAAATGGGGGTGGGACCATTGGGAAGGGGTGGGCTATATAACATGAAAACAGAGAAAAACAAACTGTTTTTGAAGGGCAATTTGTGCATGCCATTATCAAAAACCTACTGTTACATGTTTATAAAATAATCAATGTGATTTATATACGGAAGCACTTTGCACACCAGTAACATTGCTAAGTGCTGTTTCCATACTTTCACCATAATTTTTCAACATTTATATTTATTGCAATATATACCTTTCCTGTGAAGAGATTCAATTTATATCATGCTAATGAATTTTAGGCTGGATCGCTCAGCCGTCCTGTTCACCGAACATACATTTATGCATGTTCTCAATGCAAAATATATCTTGTATATATCTTGTATAAAGGTGAGTCCAAAATGGAGAGAGACTTTCAGTCTTGTCCCATACGTCATACCACTCTTTGGGCTTGTGGTCAGGGGGGTGAATTTGACTGGCAATGCTCGACTTCCACCCACAGCAGGTTGACATAGGCAGCTGACGAAGCAACAGCAAGACTGAATTGTATTTTCCAGGGGTCAGACCACTTATTCCTCTTTCAATACATTTGTTCAACTCATCCCCTACTTTACAACAACCTTCTTTACTTTATCAGTACGCTCATCGCTGCAGACACCTACACGTGCATTTGATTGTTGCCTTGTTTATCCTCCCACTCATTCTTTGGTTGAGAGACTTGTGATGATATTTCTTCTGCAAAGTAGCCCGTAACCCGGCAACATCAGCCTCGTCAGGAGAGGAGGTATTACTGTATCTGATTAGTTTCACCAAGCTGCACGGACATTTGGTGCATGCAGAATGTAGCAAAAGATGGATGGAGTGATTAGAAGGTAACACATGGCTTGAAATGTATTCTTTTTTTCCTCTCTCTTTAGCTCAGATATTGTGTAACTTCATGACAGCATTGGCTGCGATTGGCTGGCAACTGGTTCAGGGTGTCCCCTGCCTACTGCCCGAAGACAGCTGGGATAGGCTGCGGCATCCCCCGCGACCCTCGCGAGGATAAGCGGATCTGAAAATGAATGAATGAATTACAGCATTGGTGTGGGGTGTTGTTTTTAACACTTGGAATTTATTTTCCTGTTACTCAGCATCTCTCTTTGACTCTCACATTCTGACCCTCTCTCTCGCCTTCTTTCTTTTCTTTGTCTCCAGTCACTTGGAAGTAGTAAATAATTATTGATCTTGGCCAAGTGAGGCTTGTGACCTGATGCGATTCTGCTAATTGCCCCTTTTCATCTGCTACCCTCAGTGCGGAGCACTTTTGTGTTGATGTTGGTAGTGCTTTCTTTCGATCTATCGATCTGTCTATCTATCTCCCTAGATTTTTTTTAAAAAATGTTGAAAATACTCAATTTTATTTTGTGAAGTGGTTGCACAAAATAAAGTCAACGTAATCCAGATAAATGTTTTCAGGAGACTCTATATCTACTTAAAACATGTACAGGTATCCAGATGATACCATATTATTTTGTGCACCCAATTAGCAAAATAAAATGGAGTTAATTCAACACATCATTTTTTTCATTGTATCCATCCATCCATAAATAGTCATACAATATTATAATTTATATCTACATTCTTATTTATTCATCTGCGATTGACTGGTAACCAGTTCAGGGTGTCCCCCACCTGCTGCCCGAAGACAGCTGGGATAGGCTCCAGCACCCCCCGTGACCTTCGCGATGATAAGCGGATTAGAAAATGGATGGATGTATTCTTATTTCTAGATCATTTAATGATGTTTTGGCATTGCCGTCTTCAAAGGTCATTATAGCAATCCATCCCATCCTGCCCAACTAACATTTGACCGCCCGCCATATGTGGCAAACAATGAACCACCCACACCTCCATTCTGATTTCTCTGACGCAGTATTTTCAATGTTCTGTAGAGAGCTTTGTTATAACTACAGCTGTTGTGAAAGTGCTGTATAAATAAAGCTGTATTGTATTGTATTGTATGAAATATTATCAAGCCCTAAGAAATTGAATAGGTTGTCTTTTATTGTCACATTTTCTTGAATATTGACATACACTGAAAACATTTTTTTTCATTTTGTCAGGTGACTGCACAAAATAAAATCCAGATCATTTTTAAAATTAGATGTATAGTCGACATATATATATATATATATATATATATATATATATATATATATATATATATATATATATATATATATATATATATATATATTTATTTATTTATTTATGCATCCAGCTGATTATTCATTCATGGGAATTATGCTGATGGGCTGAATTATTAAATCAATGAGATGGACCTAGATGTGCACTCTCATTCTGCTCACATGACGCAAAGTCATGCTTCAATCTGCAGCCTTCCTGGTTAACCACATGTGCTCAAGACTCAACCAGCACTTAATAGAGTCTGACAATTCAGCACAAAAGATAAGCTCTGTGTGGACGCCCTGGTTGCCTGGTTAGCTTTGGCAACAGATTTGGGGTGGCCAGAGAGACGCACTTGTCATTTATAATCACGTGGCCCAGGGGTCGAAAGGAGCTAAAATAACAGTTATCGGGAACAATACTCACTCACTGTCCACAAGACTGATGAGGGATGAGCAGGTGACGACAACTGCATCTGTGGTTTCGAAGGTATTTTATTTCCACTTTGAGCGAATGATGTCAGCTCTATCTGTTTTTCTTTTTTTTTTTTTTTTTTTTTGCATACACAAGACAAATCTGCATGCTTGTGACCTCGTGTTTCGGTGATTTATGGAGTGAGCGAGACAATGAGTCCATGAACATTTTTAATTTTCTGGTTTTCAGGAAAGCCTGAAATGATGCAGTCTTTATTAGATCTATGTCATGATTGCCTCACACATTTGCTTGTCAGCTGTACTTCAAATCCACTTTCATATGGCTCTCCCTCGCCATCCCGCTCCACTCAGCAGATTCACTGTAATATTCTGAACCGTGTGTGGGGAGCTTGGAGTAAATGGAAGTGACACACCACATACCCTTCTGGCTTCTCTCCAGTCACCTCAGGACAATTTCACTGCAGAGTAGCACCTCATCTGCGGCTTCCTGCTGCCACTCGGGAGAAACTGTTGCTTTTTAAAGACCAATCACACGAAAGCATGGAAATCCATGAGGAAGGCAATTAGAGCCACCTAATACGTTATGGTTCAATGCACAGCATTCTGTCTGTGACTTTGTGAGGTCACAATCAAGAATGTGCACTTTTTTACAAACTTTTCCAGTGGGGGGTGGGGGGATCTAAAAGCGTGTGGGGAAAGTAACCCAAAGGGTGACATGACCTTGACTTGGCTTGTTGCCATATCGGTAAATTGTCACATCTCCAGTGTCTTCCTCACCAGAAGGCACAACTGAAAAGTAGCATACTAGTTTTCTTCCTTTATGTGGTCTGGATTCATGTCCTGTCTGAGGAGACAACAGTACATTGTGAGTTTAGATGAGCTCCAATTAGTCATTTTGCACGAGCCAAAGTAAAAAAAAGTGAAAATATAGTTTGAAACAAGAGTCTTCCGGATAAAAATATATGTGGACTTGTTAGAAGGGAGAGTCAGGTATCTTTTCATACCTGTTATTGTTCTGTTGTAAACTAACTTGAAACTAGATTGAGTATGAGCAAACATGGTTGTTTGGGGCAACATATCTCAGTGGTTGGTGCGAGTTGTCACAGGACATATGCAGAGAATGGGCCAATGAAAAATGCACAAGTGGCAAATTGGGTAATGCACGCCAGCATTGCTATTCGGATGATGAATCTGACTAGTGAGCAAGTTTGTTTGTCAGATTTTGTCTGTAAATGGATCTTCCAGTCCACTATGTCCACATTTCGAGACTGGTTTAAGTTTCGTGATGAGCCAATGCTTTCTGTTTTGTAATTCAATTAAATTTTTTATTTTTAGTTGAAAGAAGGTTAATAGGCATTTGAGGCTGAGAGCAATGGCCTCCGTCGCATCAGGTCCCGTGGACTTGAATCCAATGAATGTGGCATATTTTCTGTTCAATGGCTATGTCCAACGAAATGTTCAAACCCAGTGTTAACCTTTTTGGCTGACTTCAGTGTTCACTTCAAAGGGAAAAAAAAAAGTTCAAGTTCAATTTCAAGTCAACTTCATTATCAAATGTGCTCTATGTGCAACATACACCACAGATTAAATTTCTTTCTTCTCAACCACAGGAGAGAGAGGAGCCACGGCGCGTGTCCGCGCCGCCATCAACGGAACAGTGAACATAAATGACAAAATAATACAACACAACACAACACATAAGACACAGACAGTCGTGCAATCTTAACCACTTTTTCTGCATACACTTTGTTGTTTGAAGCAGTTATACATGAAAGAGGAGAGAATCAAAGTGTTCTTTCACCAGTGGATCAAACACCTTTGCATACAAAGACCAGACGACACTGTGCATGCACTTCTTAGCTGACCTGCGGTTTCACACCTACAGTCTTGTTTCCAACCAGTTAGAAACAAAAGTCCTGCAACAATTATGCTATTCCTAAATGTCAGTATTGAGGCACCTTATAGAGAAACCAAAATGTTGTAACAGTTAGTGAAAGCACTGCAACAAGCCTTTCGTAAAGAAGTATTCGATAATATCTTGGCAAATAACGAAAGCATTAGAAAAGTCATCTGGAAACCGAAAGGGAAATATCCATGGGGAGTTACGCCCTGCCTAGAATATATAAGACTTGTCTTGAGATGTTGCTTTTGCGCATTTGTGTCTTGACCACGACAGTTGCTTATATCACACTTGTGCCCTGCACGTTGAGATAAAACTTTTTGGAAGAACTTCTCCATTTCCAGCCTCTGATATCACACCTCACCTCAGCCCAAATTCAAACGAGCACGCGGAGGACCTGGAGGAAGCAGAGGACGGCGAAACCACAAAATCCTCTCCCTCCCCGCCTCCATCAATAACAATAATTTTTTTATTGGTTGCAAAATCCGGTGTGACATTTTACTGCATGTAGTGAGACAATTTACCTGATTGTGGATTAACATGTCCCTTGTTCACACGTTCTATTTGATTGCTTATGACTAGTTGACACAAAATATGAAAATGACACATATATAAAATATATACCTGAGATCTTGGTCTTTCGAGTACACATTTTGTTTACATATGATGGATTGATTCCAAGAAATGTCTCCAAGTGAAAAAAGTGTGACATCAAGCTCCCGTCTCCCCTATGCAAGTACTTTCATGCCACATACAGAGGAGATGTACCGAGAACCACACAAAAACAAGGACACTGACTTTAATAAACAAACGCAAAATTGTGAGTTGGAAACTAAAAAATACATCCGAAGCCTCTCTCTTTTGTTATTCAATTCCCATCACAATAAAGTGGCCAATCAACAGATTGTGGTGTGTGGACAATAGCGATGGAAACTTTTTTTTTTTTTTTTACTAGCTATAGCCTGAGTCCAGAATGAGTAGTTTTCTGGAAGCCATTACTTTTTAAATTAAAGGTTCATGTAGAGTTGACTTCACTGACGCTGATGTGTTGTGCGCTCGTGCTCGATTGTCTCTGGAAGCCGAAGTCTGTGATCTGTACAAATATACACCCGATGGAGGCTGGCAGAGTAGATATGTTGCCTTCAGTTGACTACCGTTTCACTAAATGTTCTCTGGATGATCTTCATTTGCAACTCCCAAACAAAAACATATTTCACTAACAAGTGCCTGCTGGTGTACTTTGCGGTCTAGCCGAGATTAAACAATTTAATGGACTCCAAATATTAGTTTTCTCCAGCATTAACATGCAGGGTGCTCTGCTTGAACCCACCACAGTTCTTCTCATTGTCACATCGACTGTGCTGCATGGGTTGACACAACACAATGCACAGCTGTGTGTATTTACGAGAGGCTTGTCAAGTCTTGTGAAAGTGTTGCCTCTCGCTAAAGTGCCAAAGTAGTAAATAAAGAGATCGGTATCATGAAAACCCTTTCCGTTTTAAAGTGAGCTGCTGACCCTGGCTGTCAATCCATTCATAGCTTGCTCTGAGCACTCTTATGCCTCCTCGCATTATTCTGCTCATCCTTGACCCTCATGATGGGCCCGCTTTTTTCGGCTTCTTGATGGCATGCTCCCTGCCCTTATTGGCTAGAGACCGTTCTCTATGACACGTGGTTTGTTGCCATGGATAGCAATAACGTGACGATTTAACTCATACTGAATGAGAGTACATTTGCATGGTGTTTGTTTGTGTTCCCTTCTTTCTAGTTTTCATGGTAAAGGGCAACTATTGACCTATGCCTACTTGATGACGCATTATGTTTATTTCACAACTTAATAATGCTCAATTTTCTCAAAAAAGGAGCACCACAAGAATTCTTGTTGAGAAATGGATTTGTAATTTCTTTGACTAAATACCAAAACAGAATAATAAGAAAAAGGCGGATGCTTTTCAGCAGGTGTTGCGTTGTGTGTTAGAAAATGACGCAGAAACTGTGATAGTATCAAAATGCAGTCATTTGGCTGTTAATTGGCTGTCACTAACAACTTTCAAGTGTAATTGTTTGAATGGTGTGCCTTGGGGAAATGGTGCCGCTCTCTTTGATAAAACACATTCTTGAGTACGAATGCCATTGAGTGTTTTAGACTTTTACAACTCCATAGTCAGTCATTTGCTGGCCCAAAGCAAACCCAGTTGTGGAGCCTTGTGCATCCAAAAATAGTCTTCTATTTCCTGAGCGAGGTCAATTCCTTACAATACTTCTAGAGCAGGGGTCGGGAACCTATGGCTCGCGAGCCATATATGGCTCTTCTGACGGCTGCATATGGCTCGCAGAAAAAAAAATTATTATGAAAAAAAAATCGTGAGACTCCCTTGCGCATGCGCGAACCGGCGACGAGAAAGCCGGTTCGCGGCGATTTTAGCGGGAAAGTGGCAAAAGTACATGTCATTGTGTCTAATTACCCATCTATCAATCGCCTTGGCAACGCAGATGAGGCAGAGACACTGTTCAAGTGGGGTTGCCTAATTTGCTGTCGAAAATAGTGGCGATGTGCGCATGTGCGTGAGATCAGGAAATAAACTTCCCTCGTTTTAATCGAGCTGTCAGCTAATTTTAGAGACCCTTTTGAGAAGATGGCTAAAAGAAAAAAAGACGAGGAGTATCGTACTTTTCAGCAGGAATGGAAAGAGGAATTTGCCTTTATGGAGAGAGCAGGTTCCGCAGCGTGACTAATATGCGGCGATAAAATTGCATCAATGAAAAGGTCCAATAAAAAACTTCAACCCGCAGACTAGCTGATTGTCAAAACTTGGAACGCGCGTCCCGTCACATACCACAGTCATCCCCCCACTCCACTTTTTGAAAAGATTTCAACTTTTTTTCAATTGATTTATAGATTGCATACATCACATATGCTACTGGAGAAAAGGAGAGAAAAGCACTGGGTTCATTCATTCCATTACATTTCACCTTTTTAACCTCACGAGGGCCTAGATAGACCATTCATTAAATGGCTGGCCACCAGGTCAAGGTGGACCCGCCTAAAGTCAGCTCGGATGGGCTCCAGGACAACCACAACCCTGCTGAGCCTTTGTGGTCCAGAGAATGAACGGATGGAAGTTGTAGTGCTCATTAATAAAGGAAAACATTTTGAAATGATTCATCTTGCGCTCATTTTATACAAAATCAAAATCTGCCATCTAAACAGGTGTAAACATTTTACATCCATTGAAGACAGATTGACAGTAATTTGGCAAGAGCAATCAAGGACAAACTGTCATTCAATTGGGTTGTTTTTGACATTAAAAAAAAATCACTAGGGCGTTTGTCCGAAACGTTCATTGTAGATGTAGAACCGGTTCACAGATGAGTCCGTGCATGCTGCTGTTTCAAACCTTTTCTCACCCACACAATCCCTTTTTTAATTTATTTTTTGGTCTTTGTTGCACATCCCTGAGGGAGTCTGTAGAGAGAGCGGGTGCAAACAGGATGCGCTAATGAAATATGAAGGGATGAGGACGGCCGCATGGTTCCTGCCAAGTACCCCCTGCTGTTTGACTCCACAAGGGAGTGGGCCATTTTCCAGAGAGTATTGAATGTTTTGGAAGAGAGAGAGAGAGAGAGAGAGAGAGAGAGAGAGAGAGAGAGAGAGAGAGAGAGAGAGAAAA
>CAAKHF010022772.1:0-20155 GCA_901007745.1 Hippocampus kuda | reverse complement strand
AAGTGAGAGAGCGAGAGAGAGAGAGAGAGAGAGAGAGAGAGAGAGAGAGAGAGAGACTTATGTTGATTGAAATGAAGTAATTTTGAAGTAGTTCAAACCCATGAATTTCAATAAATATGCATTGCCCTTAATTCACAGATTGAAAAATGTCCATAAATTTGGCACACTTTTGTCACTCACTGAGAGGTCTAACATTCCATTTTTCAGCACAAAGTTATTGGTGCCCTCAATGTTGTCGCCCTCTTCCTGGCAGGAGTAGTTGATGCAGGAGTCAGTCAGGCTGCGAGGAAGGTTGGCGCAGGCCAGTGTCTCCACGGGCATCTCCGGGACAACCACGGGGTTGCAGAGCCTTTTCATGTGCTCAGTGAAAAAGTCGGCATAGCCCACATTAAAGGACGCCACAGTCGTGTTGAAGGCGGCCATGGTGATGGTGGAAATCTGGGATCGAACTGAAGATACAAGAGGACAGGCGAATCATTCTCAAAACACAGTTTTCCTCATTTGCTCAGCAATGATGCCAGGACACTACAATATCATGGATATCAATAACAAATCATCCTTTCTCATTAGAATTCATTCATTCATCTTCCGAACCGCCTTATCCTCACTAGGGTCGCGGGGGGTGCTGGAGCCTACCCCAGCTGTCTACGGGCAGTAGGCGGGGGACACCCTGAGCCGGTTGCCAGCCAATCGCAGGGCACACAGAGACAAACAACCATTCATGCTCACACTCACACCTAGGGACAATTTAGAGTGTTCAATCCGCCTGCCATGCATGTTTTTGGAATGTGGGAGGAAACCGGAGCACCCGGAGAAAACCCACGCAGGCCCGGGGAGAACATGCAAACTCCACACAGGGAGGCCGGAGCTGGAATTGAACCCGGTACCTCTGCACTGTGAAGTCGACGTGCTAACCACTGGACTACCGAGCCGCCCTCATTAGAATCCAAAAAAAAAAAAAAAAAAACATTTAATAGAAAACAAAGATGGCCGGCAAACAAGGCGGTAGCTCATCTGTAAGTACTTGGGCTTTAGAAGTCGAGTCTTTCTGAAATGCATCAAAGGTCCCACAGACACATTTTTTGACACAGTGTCTGTATAAGATAAGATAAGATAAGATATCCTTTATTTGTCCCACACTGGGGAAATTTACAGCCTTCAGCAGCAAGATTTTGGGTAGAAAGAAGAGAAAAGAAAACACAGTTCAATTAAGTGCAATATAAATACAAATATGGATAAGGTCAATAAGTTAAATTAAGTGCAATATAAACACAATAGTCCCAGTACTATTCACATTCACATTTGTTGTCATATCATTTAAATAAATTTATTATTTGTTTATTTATTCATTTTTTATTCAGCAGCCTGACAGCAGTCGATAGGATGGAATGTGATTCTATGTGGCGTGCAAAAACAAAAATCTGGGAAAGAGCAACAACAAAAAAAATCAACCAATTTGACCAAACCGATCACAATTTTTTTCCCCCCTAAGGCATTGGCAGCACCATTGTATCCACACAGACAGTTCAGGGCCATGTAAGTCCGTTGCACTCTATCTAAACCGCTCGTGATCTTTTCACTATTTATGACCACCCTCTCTTGGTGCAGTCAGTGAGATTTTTCCCTGTTCGTGGCACGTCTCGTCAGGTGTCACCACTGTCATGATATGATAGGCAAAGTTTTTACATCGCATGCCCTTCCAAATGTATCCCACTCATTTTCATCCAGGTTTGGCACTGGTAGTGGCAGGGAGTTGGGGTCTCACAACCCGATTAGGATTTAATCCCTGGTGCTCTGGGTCAAAGACGCAATTCATTGCAAGGTGTTTCATCTACCATCAGTAGCTGTTAGACCATAGCTATTCTAACATCGTTTGTTGGAAAGTGCTCCTTGGTGTTTGTAGACTAGATCTTACGTTAAGATATGTGAAGGTTGAGGTGCAAGATTAATCGAAAGAAGAGTTGATAAGATAACAAATTCTAAAATGATTCGATAGGCAGCCCCAAAGTAAATTGCGTTTGGGATTCAAACTAGCGTAATTATTTAAAACGACAATTTCCCGAAAAAATGGATTCAAACTGAACCCAGAAAAACTCAAACATTAAAAAAAGCGATAACGCAATCAGTCGATGCATACAAAGGTCATCATCGACAAAATCTCTGATTTCCCATGCTCAGTACATGGCACACACGCCTCTTACCCTCTTTGACGGTGTTCTCGCTGTGGCTGTTTGAATGGTCAGGCATGTCTCTGAGAAGCGAGTGGTGGGAATGCGAGTGCTTGGTGCTCAGGCTGTCGGCATCGGCGGCTGTGTCTGTGCTGCCCCGACGCGTAAACTTGCCTGTAACACAGGGAGGAGATTGTTGCATTCATATGTAAAAAACATTCTAGTAAATTCTTGTCAGAAGGAGACGGAAAATGGTCAGTGATTTTTGCGGACAGGACAATTTAAATCTCTCTGTAGGCGATTGGAGATTGGGATGCTGAGGTTGAGGATTTTGGCTTCTTGGTTGTAGTCTATTGTTGATGGTAAAAGCTCTGTGCAAACCCATGATGGTGGCTTGCCAGCCCCCACGGTCCAGAGTACGCCGATCATCGCCCAGGCCAGAGAAGCTCCCGAAGGAGAATGTGCTGCGGGTGGGCGAGACATCGAGGTGGTCGTCATGGAGGAGGAAGGGGACGCCCATGCGACGCTGGCGCTTCTTCCCAGTGTGATGGAAGGGGATGGAGCCCTTCCTCTCCCGGTCCTCACGCCGGTTCTTAAACTGAAAAAGACGCACTTCCCACTCAGAACCACTGTTGCATCTATCCTGGTATCGATTAAAAATCAAAATATCTGGGACGCATTTGTCTCACCTTCTTAAAGATGTTCATGCCGAGATCAGATGAAAGGTCAGGCACAGCTTGCCGACGAAGGTTGGTTAGAGAAACCTTGGTGAACGTCTCAGTGCTCAGAGATTTGCCCTCCTCGTTGCATTTAAGACTCATATCCTGCCAAGGTGAAAACACATTTCAAAACGTCCTCCGGCTGGGTTCTGTCTACGTCCCATTGGTTCAGGCACAACATCCTCATTCTGTCGTCCTTGCACTGGCCCCGTTTATTTTACTATTCCGTACAATCATTTTAAAAGTCACTTGCAGAGGCCTCAACGATCGGGTGCTTTGTGGAGCTGGTGACATTTTATTGTCGTGTTCGATCGCTGTGGTCTACTGACTGCTTTTGATTTGCTTTTCCACACACAAGATTAATCAATTAAAAGGTGATGGAAGCATGTAGTTGCACCAAAATTGTGGAGCACACCTCTCAGACTAGACACAGTATTTAAACTGCAATTAAAAACACGTTTGTTTAGGCAGACATTTCATTTGGACTTTGATTGCAGACATTGGAGGGGCAAAAAAAGGCACCGCTGAAAAATGATTATTTTGTCCGAATTGACTTTTTATTAGTATGTTTTGCTCAGAGTTAAGTAAAATGAACATTTTTGTTTTATTCCAACTATTAACGATTGACAAAAATCCTCATTTGAAATACAAATATTGTTATTTAGAGCATTTAGTTCCAGAAAATGGGAAAATATCAATAAAGGTCCAGTATTTTCTTTCTCCCCCCCGAGTGTGTATCTATACCTACTGGATGTATTAACAGCATAATGTTTGTGTCATTTATTTGGACTTTGTAAAGAAATATATGACTCCCCTCTATGAAAGGTGCAGGACAAATAAAAAGAAATGGGTGTGGCGGATCTGTTCTTGGGTCAGTTACCTGTGTTTTGTGGGTATTGACCAGCGAGGGCGTGGCAGCCACCATGGAGCTGCTCCGCGGGCGCGGCAGAGGAGCGACCAGTGGTTCTGGGACACGTTCGGGCCTCTCCTCGAGAATCTGTCTCAGCCGTTGGAGGTAGTACATCAATGCCCAGTGCACCCCTTCCTCCGTCCAGTGGGGCTGCAGAAGGCAGCGCAGAACCGCGACATCAAAGTAGGTGGCATAGCGAGCACGCTGAGACAGGGATGCTGGCACACCGGCAGGGACTGACGTCCTGAAGATAAAGCAATCGGAAATGAACACTGTAGTTTAGTGGGCCCCTTGGAGCCTTTTTGGGTGCAGGTGAGGTGAGCTACTTTGTCTGCAATGGGTCAATTTACAACATCAACCGATGTCGCTTGTTAAAGCCATTACCGGTGCTTTCTAGACACTAATTTATTCTTTCAATATGTACTTATATGCATGTAATGAACAAAATCATTTTTGCATGAAAATGTAAAACAGATTAACCGCACAAATCGGAACATATCAACAGAGGAGATCATATCCTGTGTCAGCGACCATAGCATTGAGATCACATAAACTTATATCAAATACGAATCACTTAATTCCTCTGTTTTACATTCCTCTCCAAATGTAGGTCAGGCAGGATTAAGTCATCAAAGTTTTCTTCATGCAGGAGACAACATGTACAAACGTATAGAGGCTACGCCAGAAAATGCAAAGCAGTCAATAAAAATAACAGCCAGTTTTGAATTTAGACACAAGGTTCCAAAATTATTTTATGGATGGAAGAGACAAAGACAAACCTTTACTAGGACATTTGTCCAACAATGTAAAGAAACACTGCACATGTATGTAATTCTACCTGCTAAAGAGGTGACCCAAGGGAGAACACCCCCAAAGCAAACAACGGAAAAAGGAAACAAATCACAAAAGAAGGCAAAGGTTCGGTGCTTTAATACAAATAAAGTTGATGTCTAAATTCTGTATTAAATGCAGATGCAAACATCTGGGAATAAATATTTGATTCCCATCAACCCATGAGCCCAAATGTGTCAACAGCAGCAAAAATGAGGCAAAACAAAGTGTACATTTTCACAGAAATGCCATAAAATGTACAATAAATTGCTTCATGGACAACAGTCCAATCAGATAAAGGTAGTAAATAAAAGCCAGACCGCCTCCAGCATCATCAGTTCAGCCGACGTAAGTGTGAGTTTATTATTAATAAACCGAGATGAAGGTCAGCAGTTGGCCAGCTGCAAGGCGTGAGGAGAAACATATTGCTAGCATGAGAGCGATGGCAAGCCATGGAGGACGGCGTTTCATCTTGTCGGCTGCAATGAATGGAGCAGACAGAAACGCTCAATATCTTCAGTTAATCAGTTTGGGAGCGGACAGCAGGTTGCTGCGTCATGTTTCGCCGTCTCGCCTGCTGCTGGGTTGCCATAGATACAGGTTGTCAACACCCACCCAGTGGGCCCACTTGCAACAATCGCAGCCCCTGATTGGGTGCAAGTAAAAGCAGCAAGGCAGCCTGTGGTTGCCATGCAAACTGCCTCCCGCATCAGCAGGCTTTCTGCGGGTGAGATGTGTGGTGCTGCGGGATGACTATGCAGCATTAATCACAGGAGCTGAATGACTAAACCACAGAGGTGCGTCTATTAAAGAAAAAAAAAATCTTCCTTCTCTCTCTCTCTCTCTCTCTCTCTCTCTCTCTCTCTATATATATATAATTCTTTTTTTTTTTCTAGAATGGCAACCAATCAGCCGTGAGCAAGTGTCACAACAACCCACATTCAATAAACAAATTTGGTGCAGAGTGGCATCACACAAGTTGTTTGGCTATTCCTTTGCCCAGGATATTAAATAAACACAATGTCAGATGTCAGTTGCCAATAGATGGCAAGCAAAAACTGCCTCTCTCCACCAAAGACACACAGCCTGACCCCAAATTCTGGCAAGGGAGCCTCCATGTTGCCAGACTTGCTGCGGGCAGTCCAAATCAAGCCAGGCAGGCAACACTGCCAGCACGTTACTTCAGCATAATTACACCGGTTATGCGGGCAAATACTCCCTCAAGCCAAGGCCATGCGACATGAGGAGACGGGGTGGCTCGGAGCGACAACATTACAGAGCTCTCCGTGTGGCCCAGTGGGCTGAGCTGGGTGCTTTGCAGACATTTCCGTGGGGCTAAATGCTTAGCCACCATCGGGATGATGGCACCGGCTCGGTCTCGGCGCGGGTCACTGCTGCTCCCGGGCGAATTGTTCATCATGACAGCATCCGCATAGGGAAATAATAAGGAACATGCAGTAGGTTTTTATTGGATGGATGCAATGGTGGAAGCATGGAAAAAAAGCACAGATTGATGGTGGGTAATATGAGTGAGACGGAGAGATTACTGCAAGCTCAGACAATTGAACAAAAGGAAAATGAGAACTCAAGAATGGATTAGGAGGCCAATACTTAATGCTTGTGTCACCATCATTTATACATTGATTAAAAAAATGATATTAACGCTTATAAATCAATGACACTTGTCAGTGACCTTGAATTGAAATGCGTGTACTGAGTGAGGTTTGTTGGGCGTTGATGACACAGTCTTATTTGTTTATTGAAACGGCACTCACTTTTTCTTGGACGGTCCTTTGACCAGTGGGGGTTGCTGAGAGGGTCCGCCTTTCTCCACAGAATTACCGCGGCGACAGCGGTGCTCTCCTGTGGCCGGGGAGGAGGAAGAATCGGAATGGCCAGCCTCACAAACCACTTGAAAGCCCTGTGGAAGGCACAGGAAGCCCGAGATGGAGAGACAAGCAGTTGTGAATGATGAAAGGGACGAAAGGTTCCTGCTTGGACCCTGGCTAACCACATTAATGTTCGCTGATGCTGGGGGCTAATGAATGACAGCATACCCATTATGGCTGGGCAATAAAGCCCAACTGTCCTTTCCTTACATTTTAGGGCTGAATGGTGACACAATATAGAACAGGGCTCACCCACCTTTTTCCAAGACGATTAATGTGAAAGGTTACCAGTTTGAGGCACACTTCTAAATTAATGAAGTTGCTTCAATCACCTTTAATTAGAAGATTGTATGGCTAATAAAAGGACACTGATCAGGTTCAACGATTGGATGCCACAATTTTCAGGAATGACGAAAACAAACAGCAACACAAATCTGCAAGTCATTTCTACAAAATTCCTTGGAAATAACTGGACCGGGGTGATATTTTTAGAAAAGGCCCATTGGCACCATGTCGGTGACCCAAGATATACAGTATGTGCCGGTATTTTTCTCCAAGTGGGAAAATGATGATATTTACATCGAAATGTATCAAAATGCAAGACAACCACTTTTGCTGTTTTATTTTTTTTATCCTCATCATCATTATTATTATTATAACCATTTGTTTTTACAAAAAAGGGCAAGGCAAATAAAATACATATTTTAAAATATGCAGCTGTACATCAAATCTCAATGTAAAAGTTGAATAAAATAAAATTCGTCATAATGTCTGCATCATATTTTTCGTATTTCCAAGCAGTTCGGAAATTGGATGGTTACTGGCTGAGTCACAACAGCGGCAACGGGCGACCGGGCCATGGTTAATATCGCACCCTGCTATCTCACATTGGAAAGCGTGATACGCCATCCAAGCCTAATCCCTATCACTGGAGAAAGCCATTGTCTTTTGAAGCCTCTTGCCGGAGTACAGCCAATCAACACGGAACCAATGCACGCGTTCTGATTCAACAAAAGTGTTGAAAACACTCACCATCGAACCAGGGTTTCCAGACCCACGTGGGCTGCATTGGTTGATGACTGGAGAGTTCCGTTTTGCTGGTGAAACAAGCAAAGTCAATTAAAAAGAAAAAAAAATATATCTTTCTTTCATCTCAAGAGCTGAAAAGTGGTTTCTATTCACCTGTTACGATGTTACGGACCGGTTTGATGAGGGCAGTGAAGGCGGGGATATCAGGCTGGCGGTGCTCCCACATTGGCTGCCAAATAATTAGACCGCTGACTAGACGGAAGGTCAAGTCGGACTCCTGCGCAAATGTTGCATACTTGGAATCTATACTTTATTATTGACTAATTTATAGGAATATTTTATGTTATTACTAGCACAGCATCTACGACATGACAATGTTCTGTTTCACTTGTCTCTGGTAGTGCAAAAGAGCCTAGTGGGGAAGAATGTATGTTCGGGTGTGAAATGACCTTGATCCGGTGAATGAGGGGTGCGAAGAGGAAGACAAACAGCTCCACGGTGGCCATGCTCTTGTTGAACAACTTGGTGCGAGTGTGCTCATCCTCCTCGAGCTGGGAGCTGCCGTGCTGTGGGCCTGACCCCCCAAAGGCAGAGCTGGAGCAGGAGCCGGGTGCACCTGGAGATGAGCCTTGGTTTCCAACGGGCTGTAGGAATGCAGCGCCGCCACTGCCGCCGGCAGACCAAGCGTGACCCAGGCTGGGCTCGTGGTTGCACTCCTGAGCGGCATCCAACAGCATCCAATGCAGCGTATGGAGCAGCTTGGTCTCAGCCACGCCCAGTTTGTCCTGATGACCTGCCAAAGGTCAAAAGGCAACAGTTGATGCCACAATTTTACACTGAAGGCATACATGGGGCAATAGGCATCAAATATCCTGGGGTTATTACATACTTTTAAGAAAAATCTTGCACAATACCTTTTTGTGGTAAATGCACATATTATATATAAAGTATGTGCATTTTCCCAGGGAACCCGTCACCTAATGGGATTTTTGTATTTTCTGGAATATGCCATAAAATGATGCCAAAGGCCTAGTTAATAAGAAAATAATAATTGATGTCTAGGAAGTAGTGTTGAAGTGAAATATCTTGAATGAGATGCTAAAATAATTGTATGTTAGGGAGGAGCTACTGTAAATTCAGCCTGGATTTAGTAATACGCGATGAGTTAAAAATGCAAATGTTTTGGGATCATAGTTTGTGGTATATTTATGATTTTAATTATGAATACAAGCAAGTAGTTCTCAAAGTATGCTATGATCACCAGTAAAGTTACGCTGCCTCCCTTTAGTAAGAAGCTAAATAATAACAGAAAAAAAACTTTACATATTGCAACACTGGCTTAAACATTTTAAAAATCCAGTACAGTACATTTGTTAAACTACAGTTGAATAGTATGCATCTAGTAAGTGCACTTGCATTTCATCGTTTATAAAGGTTTATTCTTCAGCCTATCCCAGCTGACTTCAGGTAGAAGGCAGACTGCACCCTGAACTAGTCGGCAGTTAGTCGCAGGGCACACATAGAGACAAATGATCACTCACACCCACATGATGATACGAGTGGAGCCTGTACTCCTGGAGACAAATTCCTTGTGTGTTCTACATACTTGGCCAATAAAGATGATTCTGATTCTAATTCTGATGCACATCGAAACTGAGTGAGAACTGATCCTTCGCTGCCCGCACCCAAGTCCGGCAACTGTACCACGACACAATCAGCGACTGGAACAACTATCACGTTTTTTTAATTATTCACACCAGCACTCGCGGGTTTCATGACAACGAATGCATCTAACTTTTTGTTGTTACTGCATTTATTTTATGGACAGATCTGAGATAAAGCAGGGGTATCCTCACCCAGTTTGTTCCTATTGGAGAGTAAGATGGAAGTACAATGGAGAACGTGCGGCAGGGCGGCCTGGACCAACTCCCAGCGGGATATGCTCTGGATGGCCTCGGACAGGGCCGGTGACAACCCGTGGAGCTTATTCTCCACCAGGACTCGCTCAAAGGACTGGAGAGGCAGCCAGAGAAAAGCAGAGGCGACACATAAGACATGAACCAAAGCCTCTTTCTTTGACTTTGTCTGCCATGGTCTCAAGTGAGGCCAGGCCCATGGGAGAGAGAGACAGTGGCAGCTTTGTCGATCCCAGGGGATCTGGCCAGGCATCATTATGGATATGAGTTCTGGCTCCTGTGTAATAGGAGGAAGCAAGCGGGCAAAACTAATTTGCTAAATGCAAAATGAAGCGTGCACTTGATTTGCAGGTGAATTAAAGCAAAAACAGATTATGTACTTATTCGTCATATGGCAATATTACAATGACTTACCACGCACGATGCTTCATATTGTTTTCCCAACTTAGGACGCAAAAATGCACTGAAAAGAGACGAGAAAGAAAAACGATGATTTTGATTCGCCAATATCGGCGTTGACTTCCAGCTGTGACATCACCGGCACCGTTCTCCATTAAAAACATTTCCTCATCTTGATTAAAAACCTTCCGGCCTGTTCTAATTTGACCATTTGATCTAGAACGACGACAAACACCTGTTATGAGTCGGGGCTAACCTGGTCTGCCGCCACAGGAAGGTCTGGATGGGGAACGGGATTCCTTTGCCGCACTCCGGCTCGTTGTCATCCAAGCTTTTCCTCTTCACCATGTTGGCCAGTCTTCGCCGCCTGTCTTGCCTGTTCTCCCGCCTGCGTGCGACCACCGGTTGGAGGCTGCTGGCTCAGGTGAGCGGCGAGCTTTTCTCATGACATGATTGGATTCGTGCTGCGTAAAATGGCTGCAAGTGTCCGTCACCGTGCCGAGAGAGGGAGGGAGGGAGGGAGGGAGGGAGGTGGATGGATGAAGGGAGGGAGATTGTGGAGGAAGGTGAGGAGGGGGGAGGAGGCGAAGAGCTTTCAGAACCGCCCATCAACGGCGGCAGCTAAAAGGTCACTGAAGGGCGATACGTGCGTGCATCCGCGCACCCTTGTATGTGCGTTCGTTTATGTGCGTTCGTGTATGTGTGTGCGTGTGCGGCTAAGGAAGATGCTGTGCAGTGCATCTATGTCATCTGACTTTGTATTTGAACTTCCAAGTTTGAGTCGTGCCAATCATACGGATAAGTGTCAGAGATTTAGGGGCGTGAAGCTCCCCGCAGGGGCGGAGCTACAGGGTGGCCAGAGGTGGCCACCCCTTCTCACTCTGTGTCCACCTCCCTGGCCACCCCCAAACCTAGGAGAATATTTTGATGTGTGAAAATTTCTACATCTCTTGCGACATCTCTGGCTCCCGGCCAGGCAATATAATAAATGTAAGCGTGTAATTTTATTGCATTTTAATTCCGACATTTATGAACGAGAAGCATATCACTTTTTGGTAATGGGCATCCAATCAGTTAGCTTGTCAGGAGCATCTTGGCTTTTATACGAACACACGCACAGAACATACAGCTATCTTCTTCTTGGGTCCAATTCAAAACAGATGACAGTGGTGCTGTCTCTGACCACCTGAAATCTTTCCAAGCTAGGAAGAAACTGTCAGGTAATTTCTATCGTACAACATGAACACTGAGCAAGAATAAAATTTGGCAACAACAATGATTACTCAATCTCCCTAGAGTGTTGGTAAGGTCCTAAGTTGTAACATGTAAGAAACGTTCTACGTACTCTGGTTTACGACAGGTATTTACTACTTACACCATGATTATCCCTGGAAGGCAGCATATTGATAGGTGCTGTACGCGGTTCAGAGTTTGAATTTGAAAATCTGAATTTGCATGTCCGTTAAAATTTGTGCGTTTGAATGTGAATGTCTGACATGGACATCTTTGTGCGGCCTGCGATTAACTAGCGACCACCTCGACATGTGTATGGTTAACACCTATCAAGCAAAATCAGCTGGGATGGGCTTCAGCTCACCACGATCCCAATGTGGATCAAGGGACAGATAAGTTTTAAAAAATATTTTGTGACTGCCGAATGTTGAATGAATTCCGAAAGTTCAAACGCTTCTCTTTAGTTACCCGGATGTTGAACTCTTATGGTATATCGATGCCTGAGTTTGGATTTACATTTAGACTTACAATTTTTAGAGGCAACTTTTTGATAGTTATAAAAAATAGTTAGAAATTCATACTTTCAAATTAAACTCGAAATTCAGACTGGGCAGATAGAAAGGTATTTTCCATAATGTTGACCTTGTGTTTGGCTCATTATTGTGGCCACAAAAGCATTGTGTCAAACATGCTGCAGGTGTGATGGGAAGGATTTGGGCAACATTTGGACTTCCAGAACTTATCCAAGAATTGAGGGGAGCTTCATATGAAGGCTTTAACATCACATTAAGTCCTGAGTTTAAAAGTGAAGTGATACAAACCTTAACTGAGAATACAAAAGAAACGCTGATGTATAACATTCAGGACAAAACAATGCAAATACACCAACAAGCCACAACATTAGAACCACAAAAAAATGAAATTAATGCTTTTTTTTTCTCATTTTAACAATACTGCATCACAAGGGGCTGATATTTAAGTTTAATCATGTGAGTGAAAATGATATACAGCTCTCAGTATGATCCAGTCTAAACAACCACCAACATGTATATGTCAACATACTATTAATATTAATAGAGATCATAATTATAGTGTTAAACTACACTGTCATAGCATAACATATATGTGTCCATGACTGAATTTTCTATACCGCTTACTGTATTCTCATTCGGCTCTCAGTGTTGCTGGAGCCTAATGGCAATGGTAATAACTGTCGTATTGGCCATCATTATATTGTTCGGGTGTATATGCACATATTACCACATCCCGAACAAATATTGCAGCTACTTCTCCTAAAACATAAGGTAAGCTTGAATTACTTTCAGTCATCTTTATTTCCTTTGCCACTGTTTTCCATGGAAGCGTTTACCCATGAAAACATTGAAAACATGATATTTTAAATACACTTACACAGGTGCAGATAAACACTGGAGGGGAGGTAACATCAGGGTGGGACATTCACAACAGTGAGTGAAGAACACACTAAAACAGTTTGGAACTTATTCCAGCTGCACGTTGAGCGTTCCGTGCACTCTTCATTTCTCTACAATGCACTGGTTCTATCACATACACACTCAAATGGAATGTTTGTATACACAAGCGCACACTTCCATTTTCCCTTTGTCTCTGTAGTGGAATAAAGGCCCTCAAGTGATAAGGGACCTTTGAAATCACTGTTCCAAAAAGACCTTTTGAATACTCAACAACGATGCTCATTTAAAAGCAGAGAAATAATAATTCAATTGCAGGAAATAAAATAACTCTATTTGAGAACTGCAGCTGTAATCACCGTACAAAACTACAGTGAAATATAAAAACACATAAACACACATTTTCCAACAGGTCATTACGTACCATAAAATCACCACAAACCATCTTTTTTTCTTTCTTTCAATGCCACATTCCTTTTAACAGACATGCTCAACCGATTCTCATATTCAAAGCTAGTAGTTCTTTTGTCACAGTTTCAACAGTTTTCTAAGTTACTGCAAATTCAGTTGACTTTAAGAGTTGTCCCCATGCAAGAGCAATGCGGCAATGCTCTAAAAAAAAAATCAGTGTACAATCATAGAGTACACGCCCTCTTCCGCACAAGTACACACAAGTCCAATGAAAGAAGAAAACAGTAATTTGTGAAGCGAACAATAATTGGAGGATTCTCTTTTTAAATCGCTTTGGAAAGTATAACCGCCGAGGTGGAGGGTCTGGAGAGGGCCGTGGGAAAACACTGGATGCTTTTGACTGAATGAAACTGTTAGGGAGGAAGAATGACCCAAAGCGAGCGGCTCATAAGCCCTGCTTGGCCAGTGCTGCGGTGACATCTTGGGCCAGTGTGGAGAGCTGTGGCGACTCCAGTAGATTGATGCTGCCGGCCGAGGACAAGTGAGGCGAGGTGCTTCCCATCTCCAGCCCGGGGGAGTGGGTGACAACAATTTCTGCACCGTGGTCCACCCGAGCTTTGGCGGACTCACGGAAGCTCAGCTTGTGGCTCTCGATCTGACAAGGAGATTGCAAGCATTCAGAGAAAAACACGCTCGCACCCACACACACACACAAAGACCGAGAACAATCGCGGCATTGAACGGTTAATGATTACTAACATTGACAAAAGAGTATGGTTCTATAGATGGTATATTATGTCTTTTGTTTCTATTTTATCCGTCTGTTCTCTCTCAAATCTGGTTCTGCTTAAATGCATTTTCCAATAAGTATCCATCAGTGAAAATAACACCTGTGCCAGGCGGAACCCTAGTCTCTCCAAAATCACTTCAGGAAGTCGAAAACCCCCGTCTGGCTTGAGTTACCAACACAGCATCGCTCAAGTTGGTATTATACAGTAGCTTTACTTGCTATCCTATACAGCTGGGCACCGTCAACACCACCCAAAAATCACTTTCGACCATAAGTTGAGGCGGCCCTCAAACAACACAACACGGCTTCAATATTTAACAAAAGCCAGCAAATGTGGTTACGTAATCTTCCCAAACTCATTTTCAAAGGTCTGAGAGCCATGATAATAAGTGATGCAATAAAAATGATGAGTTGACTAAGCAGTATAATTGGTAGATAATCTGCACAAAAACGTATCTTCATGGCTGACCACTTCTTTCTGCACCCAAATGTTTCACTATTGATTTTGGACAAAATATGCCACCTCAACTGTATCTAACCTAACTAGTAATACAACACTTTTCATACAGATGAAATGTCCAAGAGAGTTCACAGATTTGTTCTCAAGCTGTTTTTAACACTTTAAATTGGTTAATAATGAGTAAAAACAACATGACAGATGAGCGTACTTGGACATGCATTTCAAGTTAAAATACAAAGGAAAAAAGAAAAAAGTGGCAAGGGTAATTTTTACATACACAGGCACATGGGTGTCCAACTAAAAGCAACATTTTACCATCACATTTCCTCCTCCTGGCATGTGGCTGGCATTGCCCAGCGAGCCGACCTTGGGTTGAGCTTTGTCTTTAAAGTCCAGCTTCACATTCTCAATCCGAACATTGCCTCCGCCTGGGAAATGACAGGGTGAGTAGGGCAATTACAAAGTCATTCTTATCATATAGTCTATTTTGATCATGTGCCTACCTGGCCTGTGGCGGATGTTGGACATGGAGCCACATTTGGAAGTGATGTGGCTCAAGTCGATTTTGTTGGTTTGGATTTGGACCTGTAGGAAACAGTAGTATGTCCGTGTCATTCTGTGTTTACACCGAGGGAAAGAGCTGCAGTATGATACTGGGATGATCTCTGAATAAGGACGGGGTGGCACGACATGAAGGCGGATAAATTCGGATTAATTTCTACTCAACTGAGAAAAAGAGGTGGCGATGCCAGCACATGAAAGCACAAGTATCAAAATGAACGCAGAACATGGAAGTGGTGGAGCTTTGTTCAAACTTCATGAAATCATAGGCTATGTACATTTCGTGCTGGGTGGGACCACATTGGAACTGATTGAATGGTAATGCAAAACAGACAACATCTGAGTACAAATGAATTGCGTGAAACGAGGATGTTAAACACCACCCATCCATCCATTTTCGACACCGCTTATCCTAAAGAGGAGGGTGCTGGAGCCTATCCCAGTTGACTTTGAGCGACTACACCCTGAACTGGTCGCCAGTCACTTGCTGGGCACATACAGAGACGCACATACATTCACACCCACATGCACATTGTCACTGAGTGTACCACTACACCATCAGCGGCATGTTAAACACCTACAATTTCAAAACAACTTCATAAGTAGACATTGACATTTATTTTTACGGTAACTTTTTAATCTATGTTGTTGAGTCAACTCACGTTTCCTCCGCCTGGTGCATGCTGGATTTTGTTCAGGGAGCCACATTTAGCCTGGACGTGGCTATAGTCCAGTTTAACACTTGGAATCATGACCTGGGAATGACAAGGTACTTTTTTTTGTTTTTATACAGACAAGTGGCAGAGAGAAGGACCACCCAAGCGGTGTGGTTTGGGCTTCCAGAGAAGCCCCTCCTCCACTAGAAATTATTTCACTCAAAATCTCCCAATTTTAAATCTTCAACGCCATTTCTGTCATCACAGTGTTAAGCTTTTCATCTTATTTAAACGACACTTGTTTCAATAAAACATTTTTGAAACGCGACCTGCCCCACGTGCAACCCACAGAGAAATAACAGGGCAAAGGAGGGACCCAAAACAAAAGGAGAGAAGGAAGAGATCAGGAAGAGAGAGAGAGCCGTACATACATTGCCTCCCTTGGGCGTGTGCTTCAGATTATCCTTGGAGCCGCACTTTGACTGAACATGACTGAAATCCAGCTTCTCGTTTAAAATTTGCACCTAGATCAAAAAGAAATAATAGAAAAAAAAACTGTGTGCCTCAATGTCAAATGTGCAATGACTTACTGTGTTTTGACATTTATTTTTAGGATCTATTTAGCGTTACTACGTTTTTTTTCTTCAGACTTTATCAATAACATACACGACATAAATGTATCAATTGTCAGAGGAAGATGGAAGAAAGAAGCATTCGATCCCATATACACCGTGCAGGCATGCAAAACAAATTTTTGTCACATGCCATATTTTAGGTTTCCCTCAGAGGGTGTTTATGACCATAAAAAGAAAATATGCGGTCACCTCATACTATTATCATTATTGATTGATGTACTGTATTTTTAACAATTTTTATTTGAAATCAGAAGTCTTGGAAAATTGTGGCATGCAAATACATAAGTGCAGTGGAACCTCGAGTTACGAAGTGAATTGTTTGTTGACCCCTTTTGTAACACGAAACGTTCCTAAATTGAGGTAATGTTTCCCATTGAAATGAATAGAAATGCGATTAATTTGTTCCACCATCACCTTTTTTTAACCACTTTGTGGTTACAAATAAATATAACGCAACATAGATGTGAGTGAAAACACACTATTGTAAAGAACTAAAACACTTAAAAAAAGTAATTACTGATGCTCATTAATTTTAACCATGGAGAGGGGGAGTTGGGGGACGACTGGACCTCCTTTGAAAAAGAGTCGTCTTTCTTTATCTTCTTCTTCTCCCTTCGGCTTGTCCCAACTTGGAGAAATTCAGATTCAAGTTTATTTTTATTATTATTGTTATGATCCATTCATCCATTTTCTGATCTGCTTTTCCTCACAAACGTCACGGCGGGTGCTGGAGCCTATCCCAGCCGTCTTTGGGCAGTAGGCGGGGGACACCCTCAACCGGTTGCCAGCCAATCGCAGGGCACACACAGACGAACAACCATCCACGCTCACACTCACACCTATAGACAATTTTGAGTGTTCAATCAGCCTGCCATGCATGTTTTTGGAATGTGGGAGGAAACCGGAGTATCCGGAGAAAACCCATGCAGGCCCGGGGAGAACATGTAAACTCCACACAGGGAGGCCGGAGCTGGAATTGAACCCGGTACCTCGGCACTGTGAGGTTGACGCACTAACCACTGGATCACCGGGCCGTATCATCATCATTATTATTATTATATCTCTTTTCTACTTGAATGGTTGATTTTGCCTTATAGATCCAGGGAAATGTGTCGTTGCAAAAGTTTAACATGTCGACATAGCACCTACTTTCACATAAGAGGCTGCTTCAGGCATCTGTGACTCGGTCAATGTACTACTGTATATTGCTTGGACTTGCAAGTATATATTTTGACGTGTGAGTGTTGTATGTTTGCAGCAAACTCAACTCACTTCACAGCAACAGTTCAAGCTGTTAAATGCACGCATAGACAAACAACAACCATTCACACTCACAATGTTGTGTTTTTCAACCAACCACAAAGCTTAGCCTTAGGCAAGTCCACACAGCTTAATGCTCACAAACTAATGCAAAAGGGCTGATGAACAGCATCGGTGTCGCTGTGTTACAATCCTTTAAACAACGTCAAGTGGAACACAAACGGTTGCGCAATGCATCTAGACAGACGGTCTACCAATACGCAAAGGAAGTTATATATCCAAATTGTTTTCCAAAAAACGGCTAGTAGCACTGCACCTGACTGAGAGGTAGTGACTGTCTCTATTGACATCTGTATGTCTGTATTATAGTGTGCCCAGGTGGCAATGCGCAACCCATTTTAAGGAACACGATTACAATGAATTAATCATGATACGCAAACTTGTCTCTAAATTGTATTTATGTTATTAATAAATGTAATATACTAATTCAAAGTATAATATAAAGTGCTATTTTACCTGTTAGAACAAACATTTATACATGTTTGCTTTTTGGGGCAGCTGCAACAGGTTAACGGCATTTCCATTCATTTTAATGGGAAAAGATAATTTGAGAGACAAGTGCAGGCCAAATTTGACCCCCGTGCCTTGAGTTTGACACCAGTGCCACTCAGAATGGCCATTTTTTCGACTATTCTGTGAACTCGTTTTAAAACTGTCTCAGTAATGCAGCGATTCCCTTTGATTATTCATTCATTCATTCATTCATCTTCCGAACCGCTTTATCCTCACCCCCTTTGATTACTTTCATTCAATTCAAGAATGTGGAGACAAGAAGAAGTGAAAGTTAGAAGGAGGCTCAGAGGAAGGACAAGAGCAGTCAAGGTGACTGCGGAAGATTCACAAAGAGTCCGAAAGAGGAAGTTGAAGTCAACCCAAAAATTGTCTGTACAATATTCAATTCTGTGCAGCGTGAGTAGTCTAAACACGGCATTCCAATTAATGTGGCATTTGTGGAATATGATTTAGGCAGCAAAACCACCCGTTTAGGGCCACCTCAGGTGGTAGCCATTTTGCCACTTGGTGTCGACTGAAAATGGCTTAATAGTTGCTCATGGCTCAGGTAACGACCAATCATGACTCGGCTTCAGAAAACAGGTGAGCTGTGATTGGTCATTACCTAAGGCCTGAACAACTATGATGTCATTTTCAGTTGACAGAAAGTGTCAAAATGGCCGCCCCCTGAGATGGATAAAAGCAGGTGGATTATACTGCTTAACTCATATTCCACAAACACAATATTAATCAGAATGCTGTGTTTCAACTAGTCTCAGCACATACAACTTATTACTAAAGAAAATGTTGGAGTTGACCTCCACTACACACATTTGATTTAAACAAATTTGCCAAGGATCAGCCAGAATAGAAGGACAAACCTCATGAATGTACTATAAATATGATAACAGCACCATTACCTGTCCACCTTTGGGTTGGTGTTTAAGATTGGTGGTGGATCCAATCTTGGACTTGACATTCTTGAGGTCAGGAAGCGGCTGGTTGAGAACCTTCAACTGCCGCTGGGCTGAAGATGGCGACTTGGGCGGGGTGCGGATTATCGCAACCTTCTTCTCTTGGAGAACACTGAAGGACTTGGGCGTGTGGCTGCCGGGTGTGCGCGAGCCAGGCGTGCGGGAGTAACTGGGCGGCGTGCCGGGCGTAACCGCAGAGGATCCAGGGGTAGATGTGCCGCTGCGGGCTGACCAGGAACGTGCAGAATCTGTGCCTGTAACGGAAGAAACGAGGATTGCCCTTAGAGAGCAGAAGGCAAAAGATAGTGAATGTGTGTGAGGATGGTGATTGTCCGAACACAGGGATTGGATTGAAAATGTGATTCTGAACACGCGGGTTACTGACATCATAGAAGTTTCTAAATCAGGGGTCTCAAACTCAGTTCCTGGAGGGCCGCTGCCCTGCATGTTTTCCAAGTCTCCCTGTTGCAACAGAGCTGATTCAAATGATCATATCATCAGCAAGCTCTGTGGAAGCCTGATATTGAACCTGTTCATTTGAATCAGGTGTGTTGCAACAGGGAGACTTGGAAAACATGCAGGACAGCGGCCCTCCAGGAACTGAGTTTGAGACCCCTGTTCTAAATAGATCATAGCTTATAGAAAACACAACAATAAACACGTTGAAGTTATGATGGACCTGCCAATGTATTGTCAACATAAGAGCATTGCATGTGACAATGGATGTTGCAGAGCAGGTTGTGATGATGCTGAAAGGAGCACTACCTGCCATACTAGGGCCCCTCCCAGACCTGCAGTCAGCCTTGGCATTGGTGTTGATGGCTAAAGGAAAAGATGGAGGTGTGTACACGATGTGATGGGTAAACATGGTGAGTGATCACTTAAGAGGAGTGTTTCCCAACCTATATTGAAGCAAGACACATCATGTTACATTAAGAAACCGCTCAGCCTGACAAAAAAAATGTCATGGACAGTTCTGTTTTCGTAAAGAAATACTAAGGATCTCATCTCAAGTAAACTCACAAACTGACTTACCTGGGGAAATCTGGGTCTGATTAGGTGAAATACAAACATAGAGCTATTATTCTGTTGAATGAATGGCAACACATATGCATATGCGGGTTCATTGTAATTTTCACCGTCTTGTGGAAGAGCACATACACTGATGGTATGGACAGATAAATATATTATTTGTATTAAAATCAATGATTATTCATGGGGGCGGCACGGTGGCCGACTGGTTAGCCTCACAGCGCACAGGTGTGGGGTTCGATTCCGGTTCCGGCCTTCCTGTGTGGAGTTTGCATGTTCTCCCCGTGCCTGCGTGGGTTT
>CAAKHF010022770.1:10216-33238 GCA_901007745.1 Hippocampus kuda | reverse complement strand
TGGGAGGAATGTCGGCGCTATTTGACTGTCGTTGCTGGACAGTCCCGGGCGCTTGTGTCTTGCGCCTGTAATGGGCAGCATTTTTCACAGCCCCGCTTTGTTCAGCGGAGAGGTCAGTGCTGTTGAATGGTCTGTGGCTGGATGGATGTAAGGCTTGAGGAGCCGACGATGAGAAGAAAGGAGCGTTAGCGCGGAGCGCCGATGCGGATGTGGAACTGGGAGTCGCGGCTTGGAGTTTGAAGTGGATTTACATGGGACAGGAGAAGTGAACTAATCTCTCTTCGTCAATGGACGCTACAGCTTCGTGTTTGCTTTCAAAAACTTAGCTTGTAGCAGATGTGTGCACATTTTCAGCATGACGTCTCTGATCCACTGGTGAAAGGACACTTTGATCCTCTCCTCTTTCATCTATAACTGCTTCAGACAACAAAGTGTATGCAGAAAAGTGGTGAAGATTGCACGACTGTCTGTGTCCTATGTGTTGTGTTATTTTTGTTATTTTGACTTCAAAATGGCGCCGCGAGAGTGGCTGCCTTTCCAGCAGCTCCTATATTTTGTTGTTCTACTTCTTCCTTTCATAACTTTGCTGCTGTGAATTGGGAATTTCTCCATTGTGAGACTAATAAAGGTTTTCTTATTCTTATTATTCTTATACTGATCTAACTCCATTCTATACCATACATTATCTTATCCGCTTTGTCCTCATGAGGGTTGCAGGAGTGCTGGAGCCTAACCCAGTTGTCTTCAAGCAGCAGGCGGTGGTACACCCTGAACTGGTTGCCAATTGCAAGGCACACTCACAGGCACACCTAGGGACAGTTTAGAGTATTCAATTAATCTACCATGGATGCTTTGGGAATTTGAGAGGAAACTGGAGTAATGGGAGAAACCCCATGCAGGCACGGGGAGAACATGCAAATTCTACATAGGAAGACCGGTGTGAGGTGGTTGTGCTAAATGATTGACCATTTATCTATCTATCTATCTATCTATCTATCTATCTATCTATCTATCTATCTATCTATCTATCTATCTATCTATCTATCTATCTATCTATCTATCTATCTGTCTATCTGTCTGTCTGTCTGTCTGTCTGTCTGTCTGTCTGTCTGTCTGTCTGTCTGTCTATCGAATCTTATTTATATATGCCATGTAGCGATAGAAGTTTATTTTGAAATATTTATCTATCGATCGAATATTATTTATATATGCCATGTAGCCATAGAATTTTATTTTGAAATATTAGCCGGAACTGTTTCCCGTTGCATTTTTCCGCTCAACAATGGCGACGTGACAATCTCTCGTACGTATGCGTTTTGTGAACACAATACAGTACATTTTCTAGTGGGTTTCGCCAAACTTTCGCAGTCATGACGCTTGGTTGCGCTCGGACGTAATTACAGTTACCATCGAAACGTCCTTCAGTGTAATATATCACTCTGATATCATGTATTCTTTCAGAATGACTGTGGTGAACTTGTCCTTCGCTGCGTGTGGTTTTTTGGGCATCTACCACCTGGGATCTGTGGGGGCTTTTCTCAGTCATGGGGATAAGCTGCTTGCCTCGCTCAAGTCCTACGCGGGGTCCTCAGCAGGGGCCCTTGTTGCTACCGTCATGCTTACGGCTCCTGATAAAGTCAAGGTAGACCGTTTTATCTGTCGACCTTTTCGTCCCGTTTGGAAAGAGTCGACGCCTGAGTGAGTTGAGTTGACCTAAATTGACAACGATGACTAAAAGTTGAAGTCGCTGATGGTGGAGTAGTGGTACACTCGCCTGACTGGTGACTGGTTTGGGGGTGTGCATTCATATAATAATAATAATAATAACACATTTATTTTGAAATACTCAAAGACACTTTACAAGAGTTTAAAACAGGATAAAAATGTACACTTAGAGCCAAGCATACATGATTTACATAAAAACACATTTAGATGAGCAAAACAATGCAAAAATGGGTAAAAATATAGTGCCTCAGGGGTACAGAGTCTCCGTCCCCCCACCCCTCCCATATATTCAAAAAGATAATTAAATAAACCCTGCAGAACCTGCGGGTAGAAAAAAAAAATGTAGGACACAGTGGAATTTAGTCACATTGGAGTTAAGTCCAATTTACGTCTTCACTCTTGTCAGAGGACACACTGGATGATGGCATTAACCATAGGGAAAAAGAAAAAAAACCTCTCACTTGGTGTGTTTGCAACTTTGCAAAGCTTGGCCAAACTTGAACAAACAACTTGGACCCACCACAGCAGCAGGTTGTGCATGTTGGGAATTTGTGGTGTTTGCAAATACTTGTGGATTTCTTGGTTCGTTGTCAAACAATTCCCGACATTTCTTCCACTTTATTGTCGTATTGCGTATCATGGGTTCGAGCAGACGGCAAGGCGTATCCCACAATGCAAGCTTTTGTACATAACTGCAGGTACTATCACTGCCAGTCTGCTTTGCAGTCCTATTTCAACATCAGCGTAAACACAATGTAGCCATTAAAGTCAGGCTTCAAAATAAAACCGTGACACTAAAATAAGACAGTATCGCAACAAAACCAAGCGATTAGCATCTAGCCATTGTTGAGATATAAATATCACTGTGGAGTAGTGAAGTTGAGTTGTGTATTGAATGATCACAAACGTCCCACGCGAGTGAGCTACAAAAGAATAATTCAATAAATGTTCCTTGTAAACCATCTGTCACAATTTTCAACCACTTCTCGAACATTCCAAACACTGACATGAAATCAGAGAATTTGTTTTCCAAGCTCAGCCTTAAATTTTACCACTGTGCGTTTCTAGTTGTCACAGTTGTTTGAAATGAAAATCAAAGTGGTTTATAATTCAATATTTTGTGAACATATTGCTGCCCCGTTGTTTGTCTTGCAGCACTGCAAAGAATTTACCTACGATTTTGCTGAGAACGTAAGACGACAGAAATTTGGAGCGCTCACACCTGGATATAATCTCATGTCCAATCTGCGGTAACCTCACAACAGACAGAAGCAACTGAAGCAGGAGAGAAAAAAAAAACCCCAAAGCATTTGACTCAAGTATCTGCCACTTTGCAGGGAAGGGATTGAGGAGATGCTGCCAGTTGATGCGCACATTCTGGCATCTGACCGCCTTCATGTCTCATTGACGCACTCCAGAAGTGGCAAGAACCTCATTGTGTCCCGCTTTAACTCGAGAGAGGAGCTCATACAGGTGCACACAAACAAACACTATTTGAGTTTAACGCCCTGGGATGATTTGGTTTTGTCCAATTGGGACACAAAGATTTACTTCTGGTTATTTGTTTCCATAGCTATGAGCATGTAAAGTGCAGCCATGATTAACACCCTGAAAAGGACACACCTTTTAATGACTATGCTCAACACAACGCCTCTCTCGGGTAGTAGTTTGCCGTGCGCTCACAAATCTTTTAGAATTGCATATATTAATAAAAACTGTCATCTTAAAATGGTTCAATATCACTTCTTACATTACCCTGAATGGTAGTTTGGGGAAAATGAAGCTTCCAATTTGCTTTACGAATCAGCGTTGACTCCTCTAAATAGCATTGTTAGTTTAAATAAAGGGGTTATAAGAAATGGCAAGTCAATGTGCTGTCAGCCCAACGTATCTAGAGGAAGCAAAACAACAAAAACAACTGGTTTGTGAAGCAAATCTGAAGCTTCGTTTTCCCCGTCACGAGTGAAAGGTAAATGGCTTAGAAAAAAAAGGTCATGTGGCAAAGTAACTTCCACTAACAACCCAGGCTAAAGTTAGCTTCACCCCAACATAAAAAATGTGTCTCTCAGTCTAGATGTGTCATTTCAACATACTGCTTTGATACCAGTGTACTGCTTCTCTATTATTCAGGACTTTGGTATCATTGGGTGACATCTTAGGGCATATCAAAACATATCAAATTGCTGAGTTTATAAATTGCTGTGAATAGGTTTCCCAGGAAAATTGGGAATATGTGGGAAATTACTGTATTGTGATCGTGTGAACTTCATGGTATCCTGGTAGCAAACCCGAGCATAGACACAGCTTTTTTTTTTTTTTTTCACCATTTGTCACCGCTCATAGTTAGCTGCCAACTAGCACTACTGTGGACATCACAGTAGCTCAGCGCATAAAGTAAAACACAAATGCAAAGAGGATCCGAGTGATGACAGCCAATTTTGCATGCGCAAAGGGTACACCCTGGGCCATCTGAATTGTTTATTCAATAATTATCTTCACATCAGTCCAAAATATAACCACTACCACTGCCTTCAGTCCAATTAAAAGACAAAAACAAATCACAGCTCGGTAGACTTTGAATGTTATCAAAAACACAAAGACCCAGTGGACTAAAATTGCCACACAATATTACTGACACTATTTCAACCAGTTAAGCTCAAGTATTCAATGCTTATTCGTCTTTGACCCTGACCCATACACATGGGTCTTAATAACTTTTTGTTGCTCCCCTAAGGCACTCCTGGCCAGCAGCTTTGTGCCAGTCTATGCTGGGCTCCAACCGATAAAGTTCCAAGGCGAGGTACGAGGCATTGTCACAGCTGAAGCATGTGATTTTTTTTTTTTGTTGTTATTATTCTTTTTGTTACTGTTGTTCACTCTATTTGTATGTATGCCATCCGTGTTCATCAGTAGAAATGGATTGACGGAGGCTTCACCGACAGCCTACCAATCCTGCCTGTGGGCCGAACCATCACAGTGTCCCCGTTCGCAGGGCGGCAGGATGTGAGTCCCTTGCACAAGGGCCACGCGTTCAACACCCAACTCAGGCTGGCCAACATGAACATCATGGTACGTATGGCAATTTTTCGGATGCAAGTGTGTACTGTGTCGATGTGTGTTACCTTGCATAACAAAAAGCTCGAGTCCGTCATATAATGTTTCGACTCTCAACAGCTGTCGACGACTTCATTATCAAAGTTGAAGAAAGAATGTCATGTCGAGAGCTCAAATCGTGTTCTAAATTTAACAGGCGGTGGTAAACGTAGGCAGGCCCTGCGGGTGTTTCCAGACATGTCAAAGTTGACTTGTCTACAGTGAAGCCCGGAAGCACCTCTTTGTGGCGTTGATAGCTCATAACAGTCGAACAGTGTATGCTGGCTGTAGGTTTTAATCGCTTTTCTTAATTTATCATTCAATATTTTAATACACAGCAGTTGTAGTTGGGGTGCAATACAAAAAGCGTTCACTGGAACACCAAAAGCGTTTGTTGCTTTTTATCAGCAGTCATGTCAAATTTTGGTTTGGGGTTTGTATCCAAAACCTCTCACCTTAAATTATATCTGCAAATGATTTGGAAGTGTACACACATACTGATAAGCGGACCAAATATGAGCATTTTCCTTCCTTTGCGCACTTTGTCAGCAAAGGTGTGAGTGACAAACGTCTCTGAAATAGCATCCTGGCCTTGTGGCCTCAGGGTATATCAACAGATATTTTTTTTCTCCTCATTCAGCTCACAAAGCCGATGGAGCCAACAACTGGACATTTTAAACCTCATCAATAGTTACGATCGCAAATCCGTACAGTACGCCTAGTTCGGAGAAGCCACACACTCTGTGATTGTGACTCTTTGCGACGCATTGTTTTCAATTTGGGCTGTGTTGTGGTCTCCGCAGTTCTCCGTGGAAAACCTCAAAAGACTGAACCAAGCTTTATTCCCGCCACCACCCGACAGAATGCAGTCCCTCTGTCAGGAGGGTTTTGATGACGCCATGAGGTTCCTGAAGACGGAGGGTTGGATGAGCTCGAAGGGATGCCAGTCGGAACAAACGGTGTGAATTCGACTTCAAAGAACTGGCGAGGTTCGAGACCATAAGCGTGTTCTGCATTGGTTTTTGGTGCAGGAAGTGAAAGCAACAACTCTCCCTCCGGGTAGAAGGTGATATTCTTCCTCCACACACGTTGGGATATATTTAAAGAAGAACGCAAACGAATTAGGCGTTGATCTTTGAAAGCGGCGGGGTTTCATTCTCAGAATGAGTTGCCCCATCTCAGCGAGGAATCCCACAGTGCATGTTGCAGGGATGGTTAGAATACTTGGGTTTTTTTTCCACCCCGGTTATATAAGCTTACCTGCTGCTTCTGATAATGAGACTTCGTTATGACTTCTCTTAAATTAAGACGATGCATCGGAGGCCGACTCTTCCCGAGCTCAGATGTAATATTTCATCCCATTGTGCTGCTAAATTCCCTTCCCGCTAATGAGGCAGTTAAAGGGATCCCTAAACAGGCAGGCCCCCTTGAGATGCTGACTTTGCAGTGCAATACCCACTCCTGGGACTGCATTGTTAGTGAGAGTGCTTTTATGAAAATGAAATGAAAATAAACGGTTCGGTATACGTCTGTGTAGTTACCCTTCTCCTTTTGCAGATAGAGAACAATTCTTTGAAAAAGAGGCGTCAAGCTGTTCTATGTCACTCCCAATTGAAGTTGACTGTCAAGACACAAAGAGAATTTCGCATTGCGCATTTAAATAAACCACGTACATTTGCATGAAAGTCTGCTAGCTTAATGCTAACGCATAATGGCAAAGGCTATAGACGAGCGAAAAAATGGCATCAGTGTCACCCTGTGACCACCCTTGAAGCAATCGATATTTGAACACATAAGTTGGAGCAACGCATGTGGACAGATAAAAACAATACTCAATGCATATTTTCTTTATCCTCTGTGAAGAACGACCAATATTTTTTAACTTACTGAGGAGCAAACATCTACACATATCTTTTTTTTTTGTTTGTTTTGTAGTGTCTACATCGGGTGCATACATCAGAAGTAGCACAATGTCAATTGAATTGGAGCAAAAAAAAGTACTCCATCTCATAGATATTTTTCTCATGAAGTAGGAGGGATGGCGGGAGATTTGGGATCCACTTGCTTTGCGTTACGAAGGCGGTCACGGAATGAATCCGAAAGATCCATATAATGTCGTGACACACGGCATTGTTTCGACGATGTGTTTGTAAAAACTAAAACGACAGAACACTTGAATTGAATGCTTGAATTTGGTTTTGAAATGCGTACTTTTTTCCACTCCAAGGTAAAGTCAACAATGTTGTTGTTGCACTCTGAAATCGATCATCAGGACACGGGCACTTAATGATCTGCAGTTTGTCTCGCGGTTTGGCAGGCTACTTATCGAGCCGATGGTCCCTCTGAGGTACTTGCTGGTGCCTTGCTCATCTCGCGTTATTGTGATAGATCTCCCCTTAAATGCCCTTCCCACACTCTTGAGCTTCCTTCAGTTTTTTATTTGATTTAATTTTCACGTGGACATTTAGAAACTTCACTCAACTTTGACAGCGTAGCCTACTGGGGGGGAAAAAAAAAGTAGTATTGCTTTGGCCTAACTTAATACAGTCAAATGCCTCGCACTCAAAGCAAACCTAGCCTTTCACAAGTTCGATCAATCCCTGCGAAGCTTCATCGTAATCTCCTTCCCGAACAGATCACTGAAACATTCCCGGGGTCTCAGCCAGAAATGAGATTCACAGCCTGCAGCAGAAGAGAGTGCTGATGAACGCAAGCCCCAAGCTGAAAAGGGCAGAGAGAGTCTGCCTCCGTGCTGCAGCATGGCACCCTCAACCCCCTCGGCTTTGCTGGCAGCGGGCTAAACAGGGAAGTGAAAGCTAAGAGCTAAGGGAAGCCTTTCAAATTGAGCGCTCGTCTAAAGTGGAGCTATATTCCAGTGTTGGGAAGTGATAAATTTTTCAGGTTTCGTGTTCTTTTTCATGTAACTTTTACTCCTTATATTTGAAAGCAGATATCCGTTCTTTGAAGTCCTTAGTCTGTCGAAACAGGCATGTTCATTTTTTTTTTTTTTTTTTTTACCTCTGTGGATGATGACATGGTATAAAAAAAATATTTCACGTTGTGCATTTAAATAAACCTCATAAGTTTGCATTAAAGTCTGCTAGCTTAATGCTAACACATAATGGGAAAGTCTATAGACGAGCAAAATAGCATCGGTGTCATCGTGTTTGGACGTGTAAAGTGGGGCAACTCATGTGGACAGATAAAAACAATGCTCAATGCATATATTCTTTATCCTCTGTGAAGAATGACCAATATGGAAGGAGAGGAGAACGTCTACCGTACATTTTTCCATGTGTTTGTTTTGTGGCGCCCACACGAGGCGCAGGTGCGTACATCAGAAGTAGCAGCACAACGTCAATTGAATTGGAGCAAAAAAAGTACCTCATATTATAGATATCAATTTTCAACATCGTGAACCGGGGAGCATTAATGACAATGCCGCAGCAGATTAAGAAAAGCTGAAATACTGCCCACCTGTGGTCTGAGTGACAAATTGCTCGACGTTGTTGGCTCCAATAATACTTCATACCTCAAATGTCGAAATTGGTGACTCTTCGCAATGCGGCTGCATCGCCCGTGGGCCAAACTTGGGCCTTGAGCACCGACGACACGAAAGAATTTCTGCTTTGCGACTGTGGCCAGCCGGGCGGTATATGTTCTCAATCGCATGCATGGGAGCTGTAGTTGTCAAGGAGGTTTTTTTTGTTTTTTTTTTCCATACAAGTATCTTATCCAATTTCTTTTGCCACCTCGGATTAACAGTGAAGAAAAGTGGAAGTGACTTGCAATAATCAAAAGACAAAATGCATTGACCATCGACCCCAACTAGCTCAAGCAAATTGAACAAGATGTCATTTCAAAACATGTTAGATAAGTGGAACGACAATGTCTGAATGTTTTAGGGATAAAGGTAAATGCGGCGGAGCGCTGAAAATGAACAAATCTTCACCTCGGGCAACCGGTTTATCTTCTGCCAGATATAATTTCGACTCACTTTGAAAATGGTGACACAGTAATCCCCAAAGATTTGACAAGTATACATTAGAAATTGCGACTGGCATAGCCCTGAAAAGGAAGTACGCTGACTGTCTGTTTTTGTAATTGAACCTAAAATACCTCTGCTGCAATGTGTCACTCAAATATCCAGCAGGGAATATCAGCGCCCCCTTCCCCCCGGGCAGATATGTGACAAGGACATTAATTGCGTCTTCACGTTGAAGCTTCAATTCACTAAATTGAATATACCCCAAAGTATTTCATATTCCGTCTAAAACGTGATTTTGACACCTTCAGTTTATTCAAACAAATCCACACAATTTGGTTTCGCATCAAATAGGACACATCAAAAATGTTCTCTTGTCGACTGCATATGCCGCAGTTGTGTGATGAATGCATCATTTACGTAATGATGAGCGAGCATGAATATTTTACAGGTCATTCTCGAAACGCTCCCCTCTGCAGCGTTTGTGAAATGGAATCCTGCTGGCGTGGCATCTCAAAAATACTTTCAACGAAAGCCTTCCCTATCGCCACGTGGACTGCCAGCAATATGAATAACATGTAAAGGGGACATGTGCTTTCTCTTTTTTTTTTTTTGGTCTTCATTTAAAACACATCTGTGACAAGCTTATTACCAAATACCGCAAGATTGAAATCACACTTTACATCTGCTTAATTTTGTCTTGCTGAAATTAGCCCATTTGTCTTATGAGGAAAGCCAATCCTCATCCTGACCTACATAGTGCTGGGCCGATCGTGCGTGTGGATTTTATTACGATGACAATTTGGTGGTGAAGCTTGAGGTGGCTGCACTAAAAAAAAAAAAAAGAGACTGTGAAGACAGCATGGATTCTACTCGTCGTGTGCGGAGAACCTCAGAATAGGGCTCGTTATATCGGAAATTAGCCGCACTCTGAAGTCACGTCTCGCTCACAGACACATTATCAGAAACAAGCAGACAAGACAAGACAGGAGTGCCTTGACTTGCATGTTTTTTTTTCCACAGATTTTTGCATCCGGCGTGCATGCGCTGTTGTCCATACGCGCTTGAATGAGGTGAATGAGGCCCATTATCAGCTGGTGGCGGTAATGAGCCATTAAGTTGCTTTTTCAACCATCGGTGGAGGTTAACAAAACCGAGCTCCTCCATCAATCAGCGTAAACAACAAGGCACTCGGGGTCACTGACCACTTTGCCGAAATTGGCTCGACCGTGACGAGCAATTTATCTCTCGATTCAGAGATTGACGGGCGCATTGCCGATGCCGTCTTGCACAAGTTGAGCAAAAGTGTGGCCAAACTCAAGGTATGCACACCACGCAGCCGTGCCCGATAACAGAGTGTGTAAGGCACAGGTGTCAAAGTCAAGGCCCGGGGGCCAGATATGGCCCACCACATCATTTTATGTGGCCCACGAAAGCAAATCAAGCATGTCAACTTCCATGATGCTTGCTAAAGTCTGAACCCAAATTTCAAATTGTCATATCTAATCCATGACAACAATATTTGAACAAGCCATTATTCTTGACTTCTGATTTCAAAACAAGTTATCCATCAATTTGTTGTGCACTGTGTACAGTATGTAATATGTGGAGGTGGTTCACCATTTGGTTCTACAAAATTCACAGTCGTAACGGCCCTCCAAGGGAAACCGTAACGACAATGTGGCCCGCGGCAAAAAGGAGTTTGACACCCCTCATAAGTGATAACATAACACCAGACAGGATAAAGTTCACATCTTTGCCACATATTTTGGGCATTACATGGCGGGACAAAGTGAGGAAGAAAGCACGTCCCTCAGCATGCGCGCCAAGTTCCATTTGATTTATCTGGACCAAGACTGAGTTCTGAGGGGGCTTGGAAGGACAACTGACACCATTCGTTTTCTTCAACATAGTCGAATGAGCTGATGCAAGAGAATCAATGATGCCCAAAAAGTTATGTGCTACACTTTGTGTGGTGGCGTGCACATGCAAGTCAATGAAGCCTGTTGCAATCATTTCAGAGCATTGAGTTGGTGCGCACTCAGAACCCGGGGGTGGGGGGGGGGGGGGTGAACAATCTTGAGTGCAAAATAACAAGGAAAAAAAGGTGAAACCAAGAAAGTATGAACTACACGCGGCCATAGGATTTATTTTGTTCCGTTTTGAATCTTTGTACAATAGCTCTCTTCGTAGACACATCTGGATAGAAGATAACACAACTACTCTCGACATTATATACATAACATACACGAACAAGAATAATTTCACCACTTTACAATGTTTTTGTAATTTCATTCTAAGGTGACGCATAGGACAGTGAAGGCCAACAACAATTGGGTTTCCAACAGGAAATTAAATACGTTTTCAAAGATGGAACAATTGAAGGAAGACTGATTGTTGCATTTCTGCGTTTGGAGTTGCTTTTGTCTTAGGTGCTTTGTTAGCAGCTGAGGCTTAACGCCACCTTGAATGCTTGCGCATCCCAAAATAGCTGTCAGGTCAGCTCCTCTGAGCGACTGGCTAATTGTAGCGCTATTCCTCATCTTGCTTGATTATCAATCGTATTTCCTGGGCGTTAACACATGTTGGAATTCTGGAGTCTGGAAGGTTCTGCTGATGGCTGGACCTTCGCCGTCTGCAGCGATAGCCCGGACATCCAACCGGTAGACACTGGCGGGGCGTATGTCCGAAACTGCCAGAACGTTAACGTCCTGTGATGGGAAACATAGCAAGCGGGGAGGTGAGTTAAGCAAAGCAACATTTTGCACCGGGGTCATTCCAGAATCAGAGGACAACTTGGGAACCAAGTTTTGACTGACTACACATTGGTTATTGTACTGTTACATTTTCAAGAAAAAGGTAACAAACCACATAATTTGACGCATTCCTCCTCACTCATCAACAGTACAATTTTTATGAGATGTATGTCATATGGTTTTTGCAGTGTTTGGCAAGACCCTGTCACAGGCACTCAGCCAGTTGGAAAAAAAATAGATTTAAAAATATCGTAAAATAATTATTTTACAGTTAAATGTCATTTTATTTAAATACGGTACTCATTTTTCATATCCCTATAACTCGAATTACATTATCAGGGTTGTAAATCAATGCCGATGATTGCGTGCTAGCCGCAAAGCTAATTTGTCAAGAACAAACATAGCTATAGAGTTACAAAATATTGCTGAATATGCTCCAATGAACAAAATAAAATTAGATTTGATTTTAATGTGAAATGAATTTGAATAGTTCCCTAAAATACATCAACAGAGTTGTAAATCAATGCAAATGTTAAAAGTTTTTTGCTTAAAAGTACATGCTAGCTGTGCTAGACGCTATGCTAGTTTGTCATGAACAAACTTAGCCATGTTAAAAAAGAAAAACGCTGCTATAATGTCTTTCTGGTCACAAGAGTAATAAGGTTATATTGGTTAGAGTGAAACATCTTACATCTTAAAACGTTAAAAATATGAAGAAAAAAAGAGAAGTTTTAGGAAATTAGCTAATGTCATGAGTTGTGTAGCACACTTGCACGATCGGTTTGGTACAGTTTGGTACAGTTTGTCACTGGTTGCCTTTTTGGGAGAGGGCGTGTGGTGGTGGGGTTGCAGAAAAAGTCCAATTGTGGAACAACCCACGTGCTTATGCTCAAGTACTGACCGGGGTTAAGATCTGCGAATGGGAGATGTTGTCATCTGTGAGTCGGTTGGTTGACGTGACCTCCACCAGGGTCACCAGGTAACCAGTCAGGTGACGCCGAGATGGTCCGGCAGGCACATGCCAGTTGAAGACTGCAGTCAGGTTACTGCCACGGACCTTGAAGGTAACTGTCAGGTTGGTTGGTTTGATCAAAGCTTTCTGAGGAGTCACTGGAAAAAGAGATTCAAATTGTTATCAAATCTGAAAGCACAATTCATTATGCATAGTGCTTCCGTGTGTACAATACAGAGTTATGTTTGCACAGCAGGAAGCACTCAAGTCAACTGTGCACAGACCACAGGGGGGGTGCAGTACTGACATTACACTACGGGGGTTCTCGGATGGGGGTGCTCGAGAGGGTCCGCAAAATGACCAATACACAGTAAGTCGTATTAGAAAAAAAAAACATGAAAAAAGAACTTACAAATGGAGATTGGCGACCAATAATTTCCACCTCCCCTTCCACTGAGCTTTGGGCCTATTAAAAGCATTGATACGAACGTGATGTATCAGCACATGAATCTGACATCTCTGCATGAATAAAGTAATAGACTTTATTCATTTAAAAATAAATATTTTGGACAAAAGATAAAAACTTTTTTTTTCAGGGAGAGTATTTTTTTTTCCTCAACCACAAAAGGCATGTTAAATTATGACATTCTTCCCTTGTTAAACTTTGACTAATAAAATAACATGAAAACTTTAACTTGGAAAATTACATCTTTTTATGATTATTATCAAAAATAATTTTTTTTTTAAAAAAGGCCAACACAAAATCTCTGCCTCGGAGCTTCATATGGATCATTTCTCCATATGGGCTAATGTTACTGCGGGCACGTGCATGATTCCTTGTTGAAATTAGTGGGCGCAATGGAGACTAACCCGGAGGAAATAGTCCATAAAAGACAAAGAATGTCCAACATTTTGAATTATTTTACACTTTAAGAAAGAAGCTACAACTGTGTCTACTGCAAAGCACAACTGGCTTACACAATAGCATGGCTACAATCACAAACTAATGGTAACAAAAATATTGTTAGCTATAGCCTAGTTAGCTAGTTGGGATGCCGGTATACTTTCAATCACTTTATTGAATTTAATAAGCATATATTAAGACAAATTTATTTTATCAGATTAATCGAAGGGACAACCAGTAGAATACTCCTTTCTAAAAGTATTCGATGGCTGCAGCCCAACATGGTAGCTATTACCATGGGGGGGGGGCATCCCTGGAACATGATCACACCTCTTATGGGTCCCTGGACCTGAAACGTTTGAGAGCCCCCCGCTGAGTTTAAATGGATAACACATGGTGAAGGTAGCTATGCTTAGTGATTTTGCTCTTTTGGTGGGGGTTGTGATTTGTGATGGGGAAACGAAGCTTCATGAAGCACTTGCGATATTTTGGACTCCTCTAGATGGTGCTCTTTGTTTAAATATAAGTTTAGTGCAGTGGAAATGTATTAAATTTGCACTGCATCTTTAAACCAAGAGTGCCATGGAGGGAGGAGTCAAAAACTATCACAAATGCTTCATGAAGCTTCACTTGTCCATCATTAGTTGTGATGATAACTGAACTGATGCTTGAATATGCTTCTTACAAAAAGCTCCCTTATGGGTTTCTCCATGACAGGCAATGGGTCTTGGACTCTTGGCTCGGATGGCAGAACAGGAAGGCGTAACGAAGCAGACGCTCTTGACTGGCGGCCGACTAGTCCTGCTGACAGGCTGCAGTAGGACTTTGTACTTACAGGAGAAGAGCAAACCCTGCAGGCTGGTGAAGGTCTCCTGGGATCAAGCCAACACACAAAATTCACTGACAGCTATTGGCTACGCATTTCCTCATCCAACTAGATTTCCCATTGTGATGCTCAACCATGACCGGACAACCAAATCATTTTTTTTCTACATAACATCCATCCATTTTCTAATCCGCTTATCCTCAGGAGGGTCGCGGGGCATGCTGGAGCCTATCCCAGCTGTCTTCGGACAGTAGGCGGGGGACACCCTGATCCGGTTGCCATGCAATCGCAGGGCACACAGAGACGAACAGCCATTCACACTCACACCTAGGGACAATTTAGATGTATGTTTTTGGAATGTGGAAGGAAACCGGAGCTTTTAGAGAAAACCCATGCAGGCAGGGACAGCACATGCAAACTCCTGACAGGGAGGCCGGGGCCGGATTTTAAACCTGTGGCCCCGCACTGTGAGGCGGTCGTGCTAACCACTGGCCGCCCCAAAATGTAGATAAACTTTGAGAAATGATATGTAACCTGTGTGCTGGTCTTCTCTCTCACTGTGTTTTGTTTGTGCTCGCAATACTCTGGTACCCACTGGATCTTGTAGTATTCAACTGAAGGGTCTACACAAAGAATACGATCAGAAAGTGTAAATTGCATTAAAAAAACATTTTTAATGCAATTTAAAATAGCCCTCTCACACACTGAAATCACATTGAAAGTTATAGAAACCCCATTTTTAAATGCATGGTAAACATTTAACACGCAAAAAAAGTGTTTTATTCATTATTTTATTAATTTATGATCATAAAAACTGCAAACTCTCGCTACGACTCATTTGGACATTTTGTTCTTTCATGAAATGACCGCGAATGCTTCAATACATGTAACTGTTTAATCAATAACATTTGGCCCCTGAAAAATGAATCATGCACTTAATACACACCTGTGCTGCTCTGCCAGTAAATATGAACCTGAAGCTGCCCATTTTGATAGAAGGGTGTCCCCACATGCAGGACATCGGCCGTGGAGGAATTCAGTGTGGCGCTGGCATCTTTAATACGGATACAACGTAAAATATCCTTCTGAGGCGATGCATCAGCATGAGTCACAATAATCCTAGCAAACAGAGCATACATATTGTACATACTGCACTGAGTGCTGATGTGTACGATGGCCCGAGGTCCTTTCAGCTGAGATTGTTTCCAGTAGGACACAGCCTGGACTTCCACACGATACATCCGGTCGGACCGCATGTCGCCGAGCACCACCTGCCTCTGTGCAGAAGAGCACTCGTGGTCTTATGACGTTATTTGTCCATTTCCAGAAACAAAGTGGTTGCAGCGGCGGCCCTTACCTCACTTACTCGCTTCTTCCTCTTGGTCAAGGAGGAAGCGGCGGGCCGACCAATAGCGGTCCATGTCCAGCTGACCTTGTAGTGGTGAACGGGGACATCGAGGTCTTCAGGCATGCTCCACTCTAGTTGGACCTGCACCGAGTGGCCCGATGCAAACGTTATGTTGGTCGCTCTCAGCTCAGTTGGTGCGGGAGGGCGAGAGGGGTCTGAGGATGGAGATGTGAAATATACAAGATAGGAAAATGATACGGCGGTCTATTAATCTTGTCATGGCAAAACTCCATTTAGGATGTACATCATTTATAAACTATAAGAAATGAATTTTGTACCTCCTGCAGTCGCACAATTGTGATATGATGTTAGCTAGCTAGCTAGCCGTATGTTAGCTAGCTCATTGAAATTCTGCAGGGTTCAAATTTAGAAGACTATTTTATTTTTTTTTTTTTTACATGGACTTTAACATGTATTTGAACAACAGAGCTAACAAACATTCAAAAGGCTGCTGACCTCTGCTGGAACGAATGTGTCGACTAGCAGTGGTGAAACCTCGGGTTCCGTGAGTATTGACAGCTGCAACTCTGAACTGGTACCAGCGGCCTGGTCGGATGTCGTACAATCGGGCTCTCTGCTCTGTGGTCTAACAAGTAAGTGTGGTGTTGGGTTCAAAAAAAACAACAACAACATGGACTGTGGTTGGACACAACATGAAGCCTCACATGGGGAAAGCGGCCCACGAACCTGTGCAACCGCATGCCAGGAAACGGCAGCATCATCGCTGGGCTGAATGCCAAAGTTCCACCTTGTCTGCAGGATGTAGACCACAGGCTCTGCGGATACATTGAACCTGGAGGACCAGGTCACCTCCAAATGGCCAGGCGCAACCTCCTCAAAGTTCAGCTCCTTTCTCGGTTTCAGGGGAACCCCTGGGAGATTAATGGGAGCCATGAAACAGCATTAAAAGTACAGTCCTGTATTTGATAAACGAGGCTTCAAAACACAAATCAGTGGGAATCTAAAGTAGTCTGTTGCTTTGATTGCTTGGATAGGAACTACAGTACAACCAAAACATTTTAAAATGAACTCAACTGTGTTTCTAGAGCACTTTAAAACAACCACCGCTGTATACAAAGTGCTGGACAAGGAGCAAATATCATATATACAACAATAAACAATGACTTAATAACAAAGACAGTAGCAAGCACAAAAACAGTCAAACTAAGATCAAGTCTGAGTCATGCTGAGTCAAAAGCCAAAGAATACAAATGAGTTTTGAGACAAGTTTTAAAGATGGAAAGCGAGGGGGCTTGCCGAATGTTCAGTGGGAGGTCATTCCAAAGAGAGGGACCGGAAACGGCCCGGTCCCCTCTGAGCATCCACTTCGTTCTTGGTACCTCTAATAGTGTCTGGTCCGCAGACCTGAGGCACCGGTCAGGTGTGTAGGAGCGGAGGAGCTCAGAGAGGTAAGGTGGAAGGAGGCCATTTAAAGATTTGAAAGCAAATAATAGGATCTTAAAAAGATCTGAGCAGCAGCATTCTGGAACAACTGGAGACGCTTAATGGAGGGTTGGCTGACTCCAAAGTGAAAAGTGCATTACAGTAATCCAGCCGGGATGTGACGAAGGCATTAATAGCAATCTGACATTGTCCATTGGGCCTTATTCTCTACAGACAATTACAAATCTTTTCGAGACGTCAACGGTTCCTCACAGATGGTCCACGCAGGCGTGTCACACTCACCTTTGTAAAGGTCTTGCGGAGATTGGCATGTGTGACCGCAGTCGTTGGAGCAGCACTTTTTCTGAGCTGGGCATTCTGCATCGCGATCGCAGCTGTCGACACAGGCGGCCGCAAAGCCACTGGCCCTGTGCGGAGGCGGACAGCCGCCTTGCTTCACCTGCATCAGCGTCTGCAGGAACTCGCAGCTGGCCGCACATTCCCAGCGGTTCAAGCCAAATAATTTCTTGAATACAAAAAGGGGATGGATGACAATGTCTACATCAACAACCGTTTCAACAATTTTGTGCAAAGTGCACCTAAAGTTCTACTTCTTCCTTTCATAATTTTGCTGCTGTGAAATAGGAATTTCTCCATTGCGAGACTAATAAAGGTTTTCTTATCTTATCTTATCTTAAAGGATGGACAATATTGTGATGCATTTACCTCACAGAATTCTTTGCAATTGCTCTTCCTTTTCGTGGACCAGGACTCTTCACAGGGATCCAGGCACTGTTGAAGGGATGGGAGTGAAATATTAGTTTCCGGGGGATTGACTTAATGTCCACTTTTGCTTCACACGCTGCTCAGTAAACTGCAATAAAATACCGTATTTTCCACACTAAAAGGCCCACTGGATTGTGAGACGCACCTTCAATGAATGGTCTATTTTGTCTTTTTTTTCTTTTTCATATATTGGACGCACCACACTATAAGACGCAATCTAAAATGCATCCACTAGATGGAGCTACACTCAAGGAAACACCAACAGAACGATCAGATGTCAGTAAAACTTTTTAATAATGCAGCGACACAGTTCACTTAACCAACAACAAGTTATAACATTGACTCATTAACGTTGAACTCTCTTGCCACTGCTCTATTTCCGTATTCGACTGCGTAACCGATCGCCTTAAGTTTCAACTCTGCGTTGTCAGCATGTCTCGAGCAAGGAGCCATTTTGGGTCGAAATATTACCGTAATGACCATACACAAGGCGCATTGGATTTTCAGGCGCGCTGTGAGCTTTTAAGAAAATGGAAGGCTTTTAGGTGTGCCTTTTAGTGCGGAACATATGGTAATCTTTCTTCGCAGAGGATAAAGCACATATGCCTGTGAGTATTGTTGTATTATCTAACTTGGCGTTGCTGCGCCATCTGAGTGAAAATATCCATTGATGAAAGCATTATAATGTCTCCACAAAGATGGCATTTAGTAGCCAATCTACAGTCTTTCCTATTACGTGTTAGCATTAAGCAAGTTAAAGCAAAGTGATGGGATGTAATCCTCTTGGCTTGATCTTTAATGTGACAGTCAACGTCTCACTGGGAGTGGCAATATAATTGAAGCCTCTACTGCTTGTTGTGAAGTGAGTTGAGTTCAGTGCTTACAGCGCTCGGATCTTAAATTTTTGCCCACAAGCCAAGGCAAAAAAAAACCAAGACAAAAAGACAGCTTGTATCTCGAAATGTTCAGAAGTAGGGTCGCTTGTATCTCAAGGCACCACTATACGGCGTTCCCACCTAGCCTTGCCTAAATAGTGAAAAAAATGTGAGCAATTGATGCACCCCTCAAAAGTTTTATAATTGCCGATGGATTCCACAAAATGGCAGCCAAGCACTATTTTTGTCTGAAGGAAACTCTTCAACTGACTTCATCATCGTTGCTTGGGACACCAAAGTGCCACAAGATGGCACCAAATGCATTTATTGCTCATATCCGTGATGTCATGCATGCTGTGATCGCGAAGTCTCTGAACCAACCAAAATAACAAAATACGGTAATGTAACACAACACATAAGACACGGAGAGTCATGCACTCGTAACCACTGTTCCAGCATACACATTGTAGTTTGAAGCAGTTAAAGATGATAGAGACGTCATGCTCAAAATGTGCACGTGTTTGCTCTAAGTTAAGTTTAAAATTAAACAAGAAGCTCGAGCGTCCATTGACGAAAAAAGAGATTAGTTCATTTCTACTGCCCCATGTAAATCCGCTTCAATTCCAAGCACGTTACTGCGCCCTCCAATGATTTTACATCTGCCTCGTTTTGATGAATGATGAATACTTGGTCCTACTACGCTTCTGTTATTTCAGGTGAATAATTACGGTGGTACTTGGAGAGCTCTGTATTTTTTTTTTTTTTTGAGGTGGTACTTGATGTAAAAAAAAGTTTGTTATCCACGAGTCTAGATAACCCCAGGAGTCGTTTTTTTGGAGTTGGAGCTATAATTGGCTGACTGCATGCGCATGAATGAAGCACAGCGCTGTCCACTTGACAACGCGACGCTTGGCCTGTCATCTCTCATCGTCCCTTTGCGGGCCTCGAAAAGAAATCGCCTCGCTAATAGAGAATGACATTGCCACTTCTTGTGCCGTCACTGGCTCGGTAAATCCCAGCGATGCTTCCTTTTCTGCCCCATTTCCAGATGAAATCAATCACTCTGTTCCCGCTTTCCCGCGAGTAAAAGGAGGAACTTTTTTGGCCGAGCTGGAGGACCGCTCCCGTTTGACATTAGTCTATTGAGCAGAGTTGAATCGAAGTCTTCATTTGTATTGCAAGGAGGAAATTGCACATTAGCTCGAGCCGGAGAGTGGAGACGCCATGACTCATGTTCTGTGCCCTTGGGTGGAAGACCAGAGTATGCAAATTTCTTTCCTCAAAAGAACGCATTTGCAAGATATTTGAGTAGTTGGTCATTTTCTTTACCACAGTGTAGAATACTCTTTACGAGTTGGAATCTTAGTTTTGAAGCAGTGGCAGCTGTCCAAGGAGACATGGGAAAAAAAATGATTTCGAAGTACAGTGGTACCTTGACTTACGAAAATAATTTCTTGACGAGAAAATTTTGTCAGTCGAGACGCGTTTTCCATGTAAATGCCCTAATCCGTTCCAAGCACCCCAAAATTCAGACATGAATGATATACATCAAAAAATGCATCAAAATATCTAACAAATACGTGTTACAATTAGATTATTTCACAATAAATGAGAGATGTGGATAATGTAAAAAAAAAAAAAGACCAGGGTAAAGAATAAAAATGATGGTCATTTAACTTTTAACTGCTTCCGCATCGTTTTTTGCCCTCTTCGGTTTATGTTCTCACTCGGAAGTGGTTTTTGCCTGGCGTTTTTTAAAGAACTGATCCGAGGACGTTTGCTTTTGTCGACTTTTAACAATGCTTCGAAAATGTCCAAAAAAGACATTCGCATAGTGAGCGATTGCCTGACTAAGGAACACTTTTTCTGGGTGATTCATATTTATGTAAAACTGTCGGAACGCCTCATGGCCCGAGGGGCGAATGACGAGGACGCTGCATCGACACATCTATTTATCTATCTACACTCAAAGACACATACGGTAGAGGTCCGTCTTAGCCAATGGGATGCCAGGAAGATGCTAGGTAATAGCCAATGGCAGAGCAGCTATAACTATGTTACGTTCCGGAAACTCGAAACAGCCTTTATTTTTACCTTTCGTGTCTTGAAATTTCTTTCGGACCAAGAGACAATATTTTTCTGTTGAGGCGTTTCGTAACTTGAAAAGTTTGTATGAAGAGATGTTCGTAGTGTACTCTATAGGCATGTGTGTCGACCGTGTATGTCTCTTCATTATTTTCTTTTTTGGAACTGAATCGTTTGTCCGAAAAAGCTCCTGTACGCTGACATCTCAAACGGCATCAGCTGCCCCCCTAAATCTTTGGCGAAATTGCCTGAAATAAATGTACTGCCCAAAAAGGACCTACCTTTGTACACTCTTTGTGCCTACGACACCAGGATAGTGATACGTTGTTCTGGAAGGAGACAGAAAGAAAGAATTCCACAAGAAATGTCACGACCGCCACTGTGTTGCAGAGCGAAGCACAAAAAGAATTTGTACAACTGTGTAACGTTTTCGGCAATTACACAATGGGAGAAAGTGATCGTTGTCTGATAAATGAGTGACAGGTACAGGTTTTCTTTTATTTAAACTTATTTTTTTTTTGTCCTTGATGAAAAAAACGATAACCAGATTGTGAAACTTTTTGTACTCGGAGTTCTTTATTAAACTTCAGTGAGCCTCATGTGATAAAGCACCTCATCTGTCATCACGCCAGTGAAATGTGGAAGAATGAGAGTAAATTATTCGGAAATTAAAACGCCCGAGGAAGCAACTGCTCGTCAGATTATCGCTTGTGATCAGAGTGGAATGCTAAATCTACTTTGATTTATGTGTGATATTTGGCTCGAAAATGAAGGTATAACATGGCTGAGTTTCGAAAGGTGTCTTTTTTTTTTAGTCTTAAATTAAAGTTGATAATCCACATTTCAATCTTATTTGATTTTTTTTTGTTTCATATTCATTGCGGGTGTGTGTATACTACAGGACCAAAAAGTATATTTATATACATTACATTAAATCCATTAACTCTAGACATCATAACTCGAACCCTTTAATATAATTTCACTGAAAGTCTATTTCACAATAAATTACCCCCCGCCCCTCCACCCACAAAACATTAAAAAGCATAATTCAAGGGGCACTGGCTGTCTCATTCGTCGAGTCAGATCCTTTTAGAATTATGTAATTGCTTGGAAACGGTGGCTTGTTGATGATTGGAAAGACAGATTTGATGATGTACCGAGCCAATTTGACCATCTTGGTATGAATGGCATTCAATTTTTTATTTATTCTTTTGTTTTTGTCAGCATTCATTCCAAACAGGCCTGATCATTTGAATCAGGTGTGCTGCAGCAAGGAGAGACGGGAAAACAAGCAGGAAAGCGGCCCTCAAGGACCAGAGTTTGAGACCCTTGCCTTAAAGTCAAGTGTCACATCAAATTTTCACAGCAATAATAATAATAATTTTGCAGCAATAATAAATCAAAGGTGTCGAGCGACACAGTCATGTGGCGTACACTATTGGATAATGTCGTTGTTGTGGGGTTCTTTTCGACCTCAAAAAACAGTGGCATATCCAAATATACCAAGTTGTATTAAGTGCAAAAAAAGAAATAAAAATACAACTTACTGGATAAATTCACAATCGCAATAAGTTTCAAGAAGACAACCCAAGAAATGCCGACTCAAGTGCCGTTGAAATTCAGTTTTTTAGGAAAGCCGAGTTTACCTGCAGTGTTGCCGCGCTGTGCAAACTCAAGCAACGGGACATGCACCGTGCGCTCGGGAAATTCTCCAGCCAGGGTGCCCCATCCTTGCCGTCCTCATCATCATCATCATCATCATCATCGTCATGGTTGGAGCCTTGGAGCAGCTTTTTGGTGCAGACACCGGAGACGAAGAGGAGCACGAGCAGAACGCTTCTCTGTGGCACGCGCCTCGGCATGGCAGCCTGCATTCTTGTCCTTGTTTGTGAGAGAGCAGTGCGTGAGTCCTTTGAGAGAACTTCAGTTCAAGCACGAATTTATAGCTGGGGGAGGAGTGCCATACATGCAGGAGGTGTGAACAGTTGCAGTTTGAGGATCTGATGCACTGTGATTTAAATTGTTTCTTGTAGTATTTTTTGAATGCATTTTCTTCCAGATCGATTTCACACTGCTGCATTATGAGACAATTTCCGCTATCCCATGCAAGTTTCTCCAAAGAGGCTCTGTTCTTGACAAGCTACTCATCAGTGGGCCTGCTGCTCCCACCGCAGATGAAAAACACCAAACTCTTAGAGCAGGCGTTTTCGCAAAGCCAAGGAAATCCTATGGGGGGGGGGGGGG
>CAAKHF010022770.1:0-10196 GCA_901007745.1 Hippocampus kuda | reverse complement strand
GAAAAACAAGGGGGGGGGGGGGGGGGGGGGGAGGCAGTGGAAATCAGCATCACCAAAAGCTTGATTCGGTGCGGATTCAGGCAGCAATAAAGGTTTATTCATTTCAACTTTGGGTAATTCAAAGGCTTCAAGCGGAAGATGATGACGCTCCTCAAACTGAAGCGTCAATTGTACGACACGTTGGAGCAGTGTGACAACCATGCAGTCAGGGAGAGAAAATCTTCAAGCCAGTCAGCAATTTTGTAATGCTGCTTCAATGTCAATTGGCGAGGCTTTGGGCAAGGTAATGGCACAACGATGGCCTCAAGTCAGACCGAATGATGTCATGATCCCGTTTTCGTTTGTCTCCAGCAGGTGGCAGAGGAGCAATTTCCGCAATTTTTTGCGAGCAATTTTTTGATCTAGTTTTTTTTTTGCTCTCTCGTCTGTCGCTTGTAACTTGTTTATGTTATGTGAAGTTGGACTCTAATTTCATTCATATTCTCCAATTTCCTCTGACCTTGTCTTTGCAGGCGCTTTTTGTTTATGCATGCAGCCATTTTTACCCAGCCTTGGGACCAGCAGTGGCTGGGAATCAACAAATGGCATCAAGAGCATTGCCAAGGGAACCGACTGGATGTTAACGCTCACCGTGAGCAGGGATGAACCCTGATTACCATGTCCAAAGTGAGCAATGTTATACACTGAGCCCACCGAGACCCTTTACTAAGAATGTTACATTGTATTGACTCGAACATCAGTACACAAAAGTGTCCAAATTAGCTCCCAGCTTCGGCTCAACCAAATCCAATCTTTAACCCAATCCGCTGTGTCTAAATAATGAACCCAACCAATCTGCTCGAAATCCACATCTACCCACATACCTGTCAACTCATACGGTTTAGCCATAGTTCATACGGATTTTGTGGTGAATCTTACGTATATGGCCGTATCGCACAAATCATATGGATTCTGAAAATTTCCGTTTTTTTTGTTTTTGTTTTTTTTTTTTTTTTTCAGAATCCGTGAAACAGGTAGTTCCGTTTGCTTTTGCCCAGAATGGTGCTAGTCTACTCGAATGCTTTCATTTCCGGTAACTTTCCAGTAAGATCTACAATAAATATCATTGAAAATTTTGTGGGTTTTTTTCTGCCGCTATTTTGACATATAAAATGCTTTGGTATGTTATAAGGATTTTTTGCTCTTTATAAGGATTTTTTTTGGTAGTTTATACAGGTTGGCGCTCCGAAAGGTTGACAGGTATGTACCCAGCGAGTTGTTGTTGTTTTTTTTTTGTATGTCAATTACAACATGAAAAGATGTTATGAAAGAAAAAATGGAAAACAGCTAAATGAGTGAAGGAAAACACGGAAGGAGACTACCTAAGTCTTACTGCAATTGCATCCTTTGTGGAAGTTCTGACGTTTTTCCAGAACCGGTAGTTGTTTGCAGCTGCAGCAGATGTGTTGTTGAGCAGTGGAAACCTCTTCACACCTCATTATGTTCTGTTAAAGAGCAGGATGTTTTGGGTAGCTTTCCTGTTTTACAACGCACAGGTGGAACTTTTTACCTCGACAATGCCGCCAATTTTACATTCTGCGGACATTTTGCAGGGAATCCCATCTGTAATTTTAATTGGAAGCTGCCAAACATCCCATTAATGGATTCGACCCTATTAATTGCAAACATATCACCCGCAAGGAGAAAAGGTAGCGGCGGTTTCCTCACCCAAGGGCAAGAGGGAAAATGATTCATTGGAAAATCTGAGGAAACCCTCGAACAGGTTCGGGGCATAATAAGCTGCTGAATGTCCCACTGTGCTTACGAGGCGCTAACATCGCTTGGCTTTTCCAAATCTGCACACTCATGCTCGGGGTTCCACTCACGCAAGTTTTATAGCGCTTGTCTGTGGCTTTATGAGCGAGATATACGAAGAGTATCGTAAAAAGTGCTTTTGCTCATTAGAGGACAGGCTGAAACTTCAAACTGTGCAATGACAAAAACATGCAGTTGTCTTTTACCTTTGGCCCTAACTACTAAGAATATGATATTCCAAATATTCAGACAGATTATTATCGATGAGTCGTGTGAATTGACTCGAGTCAGACTCGAGTTGTTATTTTTAGGACTTGAGACTCGCTTGTCAAAAACTTGACTTGTCTTTCACTTGGTATCCAAGAGACTCAACTTGACTTTGACTTGAAGTTCGTGACTCGACAATTCATCTTGTTTATGCAATAGTTAAAAAACTGCATTTTAACACTGCTTGACTTTTGAGGAAGGAAAGAAAGAAAAAAAACGGCTTTTGTTTCATTCGCGCCAACACGGCAACCCAGTCAACGTTAGTGTGAAGAGGCAGCCTCAACGGCAACCGCGATGGAGGCAGCTCGGAAGATCGTTCATTTGAATTAACGGATTGTCGATGACCTTGGCAAAAATAGGATGGCAAAACGCATGTTTTGCAACTCGCAGAATAAAGAAACAACCACGACGACGTCTAACTTCATCCATCATTACAAAACTCACAAAGACAGGTAAGCTAACATTACAGCTTAGCTAGCGACGCGAAGACTGGTTTGGGACCCGCACAAAAACTGTCTGAACCATTTGTTGTGACTGTTGCGGTTTGGTTCGTATGTGGTTTTGCATAGTCTTATGAAATGCGTCCCATCCCATTTCACAAGGTGAAGTGATGAGCACTTCAAAAACAGAGACCGACCGCTGAATTCAAAAGAAGCTTTAGCGGCATGGCTAGCAGTCAGTTGCGGAGAGAAAAAAAAAGGTGTGGAGACGTTTGCCTGCCCTATATGACAAGTGGAAAGGAGTTGTAGATGCGCCAGCAGTCTAACAGAGGTCTGCTGTATTGGACTACTTTGCATTTATGATCACGGCTGCCAAAAACAAAGTCGCTGACGAAGGTGCGTTCCATCATGAGTTGTAAAGTGCAGATTGGGAGGTGTACAAGTTTTCGGTGAATGGTCACAAAAAGTTTTGAAAACGTGGAGTTCCAATCTCTCTGACTCTCTGAGATTGTCTGATTATCTATCTATCTATCTATCTATCTATGTTTATATCTAGAGAGAGAGATTTCCATTTTCGATCCACTTTAGCCTCACAAGGGTCGCGGGGGGTGCTGGAGCCTATTCCAGCCACCTTCGGGCAGTAGGTGGGGGACACCCTGAATCGGTTGCCAGCTAGTCGCAGGGCACACACAGATGAACAAGCATCCACGGTCACAGTCACACTTTGGGACTATTTAGACTCTAAATACCTTCTCTAAATACACTCTAAATTTTAGAGTGTTCAATCAGCCTGCCATGCATGTTTTTGGAATGTGGGAGGAAATCGGAGTACCCGGAGAAAACCCACGCAAGGATGGGGAAAACATGCAAATTCCACACAGGAAGGCCGCAGCCGGATTCGAACCCTGCACTGTGAGGTTGATGCACTAACCACTGGCCCACTGGGCCCACTATATATACATATATTGTGGTAAATCCATTCTCAATGCCGTTTGGCTGTCGCCGACGACTCAAAATACTGACAGAAGCTCACTGACAGACTGACGATGCTCACCTCTGCAATATTTGTATAAAAAGCACTTGTTGGCCATCACATAAAAACAATTGGCAAAGTTGTGCTCCAATGAACGCTGAACTAGCCTTCTTGTGCATATTGATGACGTATTCCGAAGCTACGGTGTAACTGCCATACCATCTGTAATCTCGAAATGTCATCCGCTGTATATCAGCACTGTCAAAAACCAAGAACCCCCACACATGGATTTTTGAATGTCTGCCGTGGCTTTTCCATTGTATCAACATAGTACACAGACTGTAAATGTTGGTGGAATCTCAACAATTGGTGTGGGGTCCTTTGGGCTCCAGATGCTTGTTTCCACGATGTTCCCCGGGGTCTCGTTATTTATAGGGGGAAGCCCCAGTCAATGTGGTTTACCTCATAACACAAGGAGGTTGGTTCTCTCCGTGAGGTTTACTGGACTGTGTTGTACTCGCACTGTAATATTGCCAGCGCCAAATGTCAAGTCGTGTTTCTTGGGGTTCCGGTCATTCAATTTAAAGCATCACCCGGTGTGCAGGTCGACTGAATTAGTTGGTTGAGCAAAATAGAAGTCATTTTCAAATCCTTGGAGATCCATCCATGCATTTCATATTCAGCTCATCCCGTCTTCAGTCAAAGAAAAAATCTACTTAGCGAGCTTTGATTTTAAAACGATGTGTCATTCACATAAGTGAACTAGTGGATGGGCCTCTGAATGAGTCCGAGCCAGAGCTTTTTGTTCCTCTTCTTCCATGAAGCCCTACGGGGGGAGGCGAGGTCATCGTTTTGCTGATAGAAACATTTGTTACATTGGAATTAAGTTTCGCTAGGGATGCAGGCCAACAGGGTGGTGACATCGGGTGCTTTTCTTCTGGGGCAAGTCCCACGTTTCAGAGCTTGTTGATGACGTTTGTGGCATTAGAAATCTGGTGCGGGGTATTTCCAACCAATGCAGTTGGCAATATGTTTGGAGGAAAACTTGTTCTTAGTTGCAAGTTGTTACGGTGACCATTGTCTCTTTTCTTTCCTTCACAGAAGGGGACCAACAATTTTCTCACAATGTGTCAATAGTACACTGATTCCAAGCCCTTTGGGGGCATATCAGGTTGAGTTGTTTGAATTGTTCATGGTGTATGTAGCTCAACTCAAGTGTATTTCTAGAGCCCTTTAAAGCAACCAGCGCTGTACATGGAGCAAAAATAAACTAAAAATTAAGTCTCATGCTGAGTCAAAAGCCAAAGATACTTGTCTGACTTTTCAACTTTTCACGTTCAAGCTAAGGGGTTGAAGGGGAGTTCTAAAATGATTAATCTTAGTGTCCTTTTTTTTTATGTCACAAAAACATGACATCCCCACAGGTGTGCGTGGACTTTTTTTATTTCCACTGTAAATGTCAAATTAGGTTGCTTCTAACAAATCTTGACACTGCTTCGAGTCCTAATGGGTAAGGTGGGAAATTGCTGTCGACAGGGGCCATGGTCTCCTCTTTGTCCACTAGCCAAAATGTGAAAATGTTTAATAGTTGTATTGGTTACAACAAAAGGTTATAATTTCCATTCAGTGAAAGAGGCATTTATTTGACAAGAGTTGACCAAAAGGGTGCCGGTGTACGTGGTAAAGACGGTCAGTTGCAGAGGTCTGTGCTGCAGCAATTGGCGAACGCGCCGGGTGTTTGGATGTAGCTCTGACACACGGCCATGTTCATGCACTGCCGGAAAGACTCGCCTGCAATGAATTCAAGACAAATGGTTTCAGATTACAATGAAATTATAAATAAAAAAATTGTGACAATATGGTAAAATGAATTAGTAACTGCTGAGAGACGAGAAGCATTAATGCTAATGTTTCTTGTCAGTGCATTTCCTTAAAAAACAGGATGAAGACATTTGTATAATTAATTGCATATAGTCCTAATTACAGGGTTTGAAGTTTTACCCCCCAATCCCCCCATACACACATACCTCCTTTAAGCATTTTTAAACTTGTTAAAACACACTTGCCATAACAAAAGTCCACTAGTTTGACGCTAACATATAATGTCAAATGCAACAGACAAACATAATGTAAATTGCTATTGATGTTAAGGTGATATTGAACTTTCAAACTGTTTCTACTTAAACAAACGCATAGCAGCAACACATTCCGTCTCTTCTGTGGGAAAAACGACTGTTACTCGAGTTTAGTTGGAGACCTTCTCTCCCTTTGCCCATCGATGGTGTTTCATAGTACTGTATATGTTAGCATTAAGCTAGCAGACCTTTGTCATTATATGGTGTCGTTGAACCTTCTGGTGTTTAGCTATTCACTGTTTCATTCTCTTACGTTTGACGTGTCAGTCTGACGATTTTTTTTAACTCATACGTTATTTGGCTCAAAATAGCAAACAGCTGTCTCTGTGTGCCCTGCGATTGGCTGGCAACCAATTCAGGGTGTCCCCTGCCTACTGCCCGAAGACAGCTGGGATAGGCTCCAGCACCCCCCGCGACCCTAATGAGGATGAAGCGGTTCGGAAGATGAATGAATGAATGAATAGCAAACAGCAGGGGAACACTTGTGTCAAGCGCTTTTGCTACTGCGGCTTCTACCAGCAGGGGTCGCCAAAAACAATAGCCAAACTCAAGCAACAAAGGGATTCATTATCTTCTTTTGGTATTTTGGTTCTCTGAGAGCATCTCATACAGTTTCTGACTGTGCAAAAATTTCCATGGGCAATCTACAAAACTGGACTTACTTATAATTCCTTGAAGGACAACTGCGCCACAGGCATCGGCGGATCTGGAACAAGTCTGAATGCTCGTCGGCTCACAGAGCTCGCTGCCCTTTGAGAAACAGTAGTGACACTTCAGTGCCTTGGCTGAAAAAAAAAAAAAAAAAAGAGTGACAGCATCAGAATGTGCCAGCCAAATCGCAGAGCACATACGTCTGAGTTTTCTGTCCAAAAATTAGGATGAACATTTTGAGCAGTCGCATGACTTGATATTTGCTTCATGGCAACGCATCTCATGACCAGTGTAATGCGTTGCCACACTCATACCTTGAGATAAAGCCAGCAAGAGGAGAACGGCACACACGGCGGCTTTCATTGTCACACCCGACACTGCAAATGTCAAACAGGGAGGTTTGTGAAAACGGCACATGCTGGTACACAACAGCCTTGTATCTCATCACACATTCACCAATTGTTCATGACAGCGGTGATGTGAAGTTTTTAGGACCTGGTGACAATACCGAAGTTGCTAAAGTACCATTGCGCTCCAGTAGAAGTACAAATAAGTGTGCTTAAGTAGAAGTGCTGATTCAACACCTGCACTACAGTATTAATCAGACTGGCAGGTGAGGGCGCACAGAACACGTTGCAAAGAAAATGCTGGACTTGGTTCCTCTTTAAATGCAGCAAAAAAAATTGCCACTAGTTGTTTTTTTTTTTTTGTTTTGTTTTTTTTGTGCAATCGCGTGTCCTATTATTCTTTGTGGCTGGCCTATATTGTACTTCCTGTTTTTCTGATTACTGCAGGTTTTTTTAACATTTGTATTTTGCTGTTGGCTTTTTTTTTTGACAACCATAATCTGACCATTCTTTTCTATTATTGAATAATGAAGCAGAAGTAAAGACACATTGTTTAACAAGAGTGGCCATTTGGACAATGGAAGAAAGGTATTCACTGGTAAGAAGAGGAAGGAGCCTCAGCCGTAGCCGCAGGTATGAGCCTGATTGTGCAAAAAAAAAAAACAAAACAAAAGATGAGCCATGTGTTGACTCAGTTGATTTTTGAGTTTACACTGTTGTGCAAGTTAAAGCCATGGATTTGTTCATTTGTAAACCTGAACCAAAGTGCTGAAAAAAGAAATTGGCATAAAGTCAACGGTAGGGTTTCCTTCACCTGGAAGTTCACAAAAATTTTCCAAAATACCAACGGTGAATGACAAGAGCCCCTTTTCCTTTCAAAGAAATAAAACCATCTCGTCAACTTCCCAAGCCTCCCTTCCCTCGCCTTTGCATTTTTTCAATGGGCTCCTTATATTTAATTGCATTATTATATATTCAATTTGTACAAAATCTGCTTTTTGTCAGTATTGTGCTAAATCATACCTCCACTAAATACCGGTATATTTAAATTCCCCATTAAGCTGCCTGCCAATAAAGTTGTGATTTAACAGCAGTGTTATCTCACTGAAGCCCGTGCGTGCGAGATACTACGAGCTCACATGTGTCTTACTGTTGCAGAACATGGACCAGTTTAAACAAAAAAATCCTTGATGCGGGCTACATATATTCGCGAAAAGAATCACCAACAAACAGACTTGCACAATTGAAAAGATACATCAAGTGGAAATGTTACATTTGCATTACCTCAGTGAGACACATGTGGACTGTTGCTTGCAGTTGCTTTCGCTCGAAAGGCTTCTCCTACTTCTCGTTCTTGTTCTTCCTCGCACTTCTTTTTAAACCGCCAGTCACCACCATTTCAGTTACTCAATACCAGGAAACTTGCAGCAAAACTGCAACTCCAACGACGCAGAAAAATAGGAAATTCCGCTCGCGTGACCTCCCCTTTCTTTATTCATGTCAGATCTTTTTTTTCTGCCCCAAAACATGCATTGTCCTGTGTTGTAACTCTTGATACAAGGATTACTAAAACAATAATAAACATTTCACTGCACTAACAATTCCATTTCTGTGTGCCACTAAAATGTCCCACAGAAGTTAAATTTGAATCCGATAAATACAAGCTTTTCAAATCCCCACGTATCATGATATCTGAATTATAGGAAACCTTACAAGGCTCGAAATAAGTGTTGACATTTGCAGTTTACGAGTCAAAATTTCATCAAAACACATCCATCCATCTATCATCCATCACTCTTCTCCTCACAAGGGTCGCGGGACGTGCTGGAGGCTATCCCAGCTGCCTTCGGGCAGTAGGCGGGGTATGCCCTTGAAAAACTTGCTAGGCAATCGTAGGGCACCCATAGACGCACCCAGAGAAAACCCACGCAGGCACATGCTAACTCCACCCAGCAAGACTAACATGCTGTTGTTGCCCTGATGGTAACTGGTGATACCAGCAAGACCAGCTGGTCACCAGCTCTCACCAGCTGGACCCCAGCACCATGCCATATTGCGGCTACAATTTTAAAGACAGATAGATAGACAGACAGACAGTAAATGCTGTTCAGTAATACAATAATTTTTTTTATTTATATCGCACATCAGCTGCAAGCAATCTTTTAGGATTTGGAAAGAGACTTGCAGGCTGTCTTTTTTCAACCTGCCTTCCACTTTGCGGCATTCTTGTTAGGCCTCACCTCATTAAAGCATGACCGCATAATTGTTATAGTACACTGGGCTACAGTATAGTCGTATTGGAATACATGCAGGCTAATATGTATGTGCATACTCATAAAACTGAGAAAATGTATTTATTTTTCCAGGTTAAGATTGTTTCTCTCATTTTTTTTCTTCGATCACTTGAGGTGGAACTAAGAAACTGTAATTTCACAGTTAGACCTCGAGAGGTCGCAGTCTTAGTTATAAGATTTCTTTTATCTTGAAAGTGTCCCGCATGAGGCAACGGAAAATAACATCTTTATTTTGAAAGTGCAGAAGCGGAAAAGGTGTAACGCCGCTTGTGTGCGTTCACAGTGCTGCGAGCGAAAACATCACAAAGATCTCCAGGTGAATAAAAACACCGCATTATTACCGATTATGATTAGTATTCTTTGTATAAATGTTTGAATATGAACATGACGACATCGCATTCGGCTTGTCGCACCGTTGCTGGTGCGCTTTGTTATGCTTACATGACAAAATTATATGCGACCATCTCAACATTTTTTTTAGCTTTAATAATCGCTAATCTTATGAAAGCATGAATAGGGAACGACGTTACCAAATAATGAAATATAAATATGTGTTTGTCAGCTGGGTCGCAGCGTTCTTCTGTGTTTACAAGCTAGGGCTGCTAAAGTTAGCTTCATTAGCCTCCGCGCTGGAAGTGGACGTCAGCGTCATTTGAATTGCTTGATTCGTTTCCTTCTGCTCGTGTGTGACACCGTTTAGTCGACGCGTGACATTTGATTCCGATTTGGCTTTTTAAACTGAATTGTGGTGGGGGGTTGCCACATTAGGAGGGTTAGCACCGGATGTTGATCGGGAGAGTAGCCATCCATCTCTCTTCTATGCTGCTTGTCTTTGTTGGGTAGGAGGTGAGCGAGAGTTTGTCCAAGCTGACTTTGGGTGAGAAACGAGTTAACCCCCTGGCCTGGTTAAGCAAACCAACCATTCGCAATCACATTCACGTTTATGGTCAATATAGAGTCCTCATCCTTGAAGGTAAACTGCATGTATGTGGAATGTGGAACCCCACCACGGAGAGAATGTCCAGCGAGAACTTGCATCCCTAATGTGGAGAAGCGTAGAAAATGGCTGGACGAATGTCTTGAAGCAATTTACTCAAACTTAAATGCACTTCTTGAATGCAACCAACTAAAGGTGATGTTGATTCGCTTTCAATTATCATATGCGATAAAAAGGAACAATGTGGACTTCAGTTTGGCAACATTCTCCTGCTCATTCAACTGGCATCGATGGAATTCTCCCATTCCATTAAAAATAATCATCAATTGATATTACCCCCCCCCCCCCCCCCCCCCCC
>CAAKHF010022769.1:0-18040 GCA_901007745.1 Hippocampus kuda | reverse complement strand
TGTTGCTGTTTGCTCTTGGCTACTGTCATGTTTGTTTGTTGCTGTTTGTTCCTGTCAGGTTTGTTTCGGTCATGTTTCTGTTATTGAGTTTTTAGCTTCTGCCATTGTTTTGTTTGTTACTTTGGATTCGTTTTGTTCTTGGGACTTTGTTTTGGATTTAGTTTTCTGTTTTAATACAATTCATCAAGTACAACCTGCTCCTCCCTCCTGCATGCTTTTTGAGGTCCACCACCACCACCTCGCTAACGTGACAGTAATTGAGAAAAACAACTGATGATGACTCTGACGTAAGCGACGCAGAAGAGGAAGCGCTGCATCTTCTCCCTCCGGAGTTGGCGGAGTTGTTTAAAAGTGACACCGAGCATGAAGATTTCATTGGATTTCGTGATTTGGAGTGACACTGATGGTTCGATAAATTTGTTAGCATGTTCTTTGTGCTATAGTTGTCTAAATAACTCTTAATATGTTACGTGAACATACCAGGCACATTCACAGTTCATTGTTTAAGTGTCATGTAACGTTAGCATATCGTACATTTATTCAGCCTGTTGTTCTCTAGTTTTTATTTTAAATTGCCTTTCAAGATGACATGTATGTTTTTGGTGTTGGATTTTATAAAATAAATTTCCCCCAGAAATGCGACTTATACTCCAGTGCGATTTATATATGTTTTTTCCTTCTTAATTATGCATTTTTTGGCTGGTGCGATTTATAATCTGGAGCGACGTATAATCCTAAAAATACGGTACCAGAACTACATCGTGTCAGCTGAGTTTCAGAACATGCTCTTTGCCCAAATATTACATATAGGCTCATATAAGTTCCCCAATGTCGCCTTCATACGTCAATAAATTGAATTGAAGACAACTTTATTGTCAAATGTGGTAATGAATATTTAGAATTACATCTGGAGGAGGTATTTAGAATGTTCTCAAGTTAAAAACTAAATCGTGGGGGTGTGTGACTGTTAAATACGCCCAAGAGGTGGTGATTTTATTTTGGGATTTACTTTTTTTCATTGCCATCAGCCAATTCTTAAAATTATTTGCTTTGATTCCACCACTGCCCCCATGGTTTCTGGTGCTACTGCAACATTCTGTCTGTGCAGTGTCTAACCTGACTGGAAATACATGTTGCAATTACAAAACATCATATATTGTGCAGGTGTACTGCTTGAATGAAGAAGTAAAAAAGACCATTTAAATTTTTTCATGCATATTTGAGGGACATTTTATACTATAAAAAACAACAGTTTATCAAAGGTGGAAAATCCAGGTCCTGAAAGTAAAGCCCACTCCACATTTTGGCTTTAGCCACGCTGTAAAATCGAATTAGTTATCATTACTTTAAAAAAGCATGCAAACCGGTTGCACTTAAAAAAAAAAGTAAAGAAAACTATTTCTTTTTAGTTGTACTAACTAGCACTTCCTTTGCACTTCCAACCATGATAATTGTAAGATATCTTTAACATGATTTTCAAATACATTATGAATAATCTATAAAATAATTTGATCAAATATGTTATTTCTGAAGTGCGTGTTAAACTGTCCGACCTTCACGTTCATGAGTATCCAATAAAAAGCTTTTAGTTTCTAATGGGCTGGTGGCCCAATAATAGAAACTGACCTGGGACTTGTTTTGGGTCCCGATCCCAAATTTGGCAAAGACTAGACTGTTCTAGGTAATTACTGTACCAGAGCTACTGTATGTGGCAATAGGAACACAGAGCCAACAATAATCATGAGAACCATTTTCCTTGTCTTTAATCTAATGGCATCTCAGGCAGGGTTGTTTAGAGTGCACGAGGAAGCTCACGTTCAGGAAGTAAATTGGATCAAAGTACACACAGCTGCTTAAGCACTTATTTGCCCCGGGTAAGCTGAGTCCAAATCAACCATCATTGTTGCGGAGAGGTGACACGCTTTGGGACAGGAAAAGGAATTGGGGGCTGATAGTAAGCTAGATCCATGTGTCATGCAGGGGCCGCTGGCCAATGGCCAGCCTGTTGAAGAACAATTGAACATGGAACTTTGGAATACTTATGCGTTGTGGAAACATAATTTTTGCGGGACAACGGAATGTGCTTCACAACAGGTACAAGCACATCCTTTGGAATAAGCACAAAAATACAGATGATGGGATTCAAAGGGAGGATGCAAGTGAGTCAACAGAACGTGAATCATTTAAAATATACGAAGAACAATTGGGCACACTTTAAATAAACACTCGCCTGTCTTTGGTTTTCCATCTGAAAACTTGCTGGGTATAGAAGTGCTGCATTTTTACTCTGATTCGCCACTAGCATCTAATCATCCATCCACCCGTTTTATATACCGCTTACCATCTTGTTCAGGGTCATGGTAAGCTGACCAATATAATTAGAAATGTTGTTTCTTGCTGGATTTTGAGTGTGAGCGTCCTTTTTACGATCATGCCACAGCATTTCAATAGAATTATAGTCCCGAATTTGTCCTTCAGGATTTTCTGGTAAAGAGCAGTATTCATGGTTGCATCAATCACAGAAAGGTCCTGAATTAGCAAAGCAGCTTCAAACCATCAGAATTAAACCATGAATTATTTTTCTGAAAGTTTATGTTTTGCCACACACCTTCCAAAAGGTTTTCTCATCGGTTCAGAAATACTCTCTCAAAGTATTGGGAATCATTTTTCTGTTCTTTTTGGTCAGCAGCGAGTTTAACCTTGGAACTCTGCCATGGATGCCATTTTTGCCCAGTTTGTTCCTTATTTTTGAGTCATGAAGGGAGGCCTGCAGTCCTTTTAGATTTTGTCCTGGGGTCCTTTGAGATCTCCCAGGTTGGTTGACGCTGCGCTCTTGGGGTTATTTTTGCAGGCTAGCTGTTCACCACTGTTCTGTTTTCTCCATTTGTGGATAACTAGTTCACGGGAGTACTAAAGCTTTAGGAAAGGTCTTTTAACGCTTTCCAAACTATTTCTCACTGCTTTATTTGTCATCTGTGCTTGAATTTCTTTGGAGCGGGGCATTTTTTGCAGCTTTTGAGATCTTTTAACCGACTGTTTTTTGTCCGACAGGTTCTTTTTAAGTGGGGTTTTTTTTGTTTGTTTTTTTGTTTTTTTAATAGCGGTCTGAGGGTAATCGGGCTTGGGTTTGGTCAGTGAAAATGAACTCGGCTCTCCCAATAATGTCATTAGCCACAGTTATGTCATGATTTAACAATGGGGACAAGTACGTTTCACAAAGGACCAGGTAGCTTCAAATATTTTTTTTTCCCTTAATAAACAAAATCTCCATTGAAAATGTGCATTTTATGTTTACTTGGGTTATTTTTGCCTGATATTTACGTGTGGTGACTGATATTTAGATTTCTGTTAATGACTATAACTTTTTCATGATATAAAAAGAAAATCTCAGCCAAAATGATTATTCTGATAAGATGCACTGTGTCTTATTACGCCTTTGCAGTTTCTTCAAAAGTAACCAATTAAGAGCATCTTTTAGTCACCAGATTCCCTAAACCTTGGGCTTGTATTCATTGATTGGTACACAATAAGTATTTGATACAAATAAATGGTTTCTGTGGTTATATGAGAGGGCAGTTCCACAGCGCTCCCTACAGATCAGCCAAGCTTGCGCAAGTTTGTAATTATAAGCAAACACTGGCCAGTGTGCCCACAAAGCGTTTGAAATCTGTACCGTTTAGAGTGAACCCTGTACTGTAAACTGACGTAGTCTAAAAGGATACGGTTTGATATAATCTGAGGTTAAACTTTGGTGACCTGTTCTACATGGACAGAAGAGGAAAGTTCAAAATTCTGGATGAGTTGGACTCACGTGGCATGAAACAGGAAATAGTCATTCATTGATTTTGTGTGTGTGTCCACTAAGATCAATTTGATTTTTCCTTTGTTTTGGTGACTACAATGCAGCAGGCAGGATGTGTATGCTACAAGCGAGGGCCAAATGGAGCTATAAATCAAGTGTTGGAGCAGAAACACACAATGTCATCTCCCCATAGAACACGTAGACTGTACAGTACAGCGTTTTCACATCAAACTCTCCAACAGCCCAATGTTATCTTCAAAACCACATGATCACAGAGTATCATTGGAAAGTGAAATGTTTTCAGTACACCTTTTACTCAGTGGAGTTTTTCTGTGGATAAAATTGTGGGGCACCAACTACTTACAGAAAATCACCTAGAAGTATTCAACTCGTATAAAAAACTTGACAAGTGATATCCATTTTTACCTCGCTGGCAACTGCAGCAACAGAAATGCCTGCAGTGAGTTTTAATTGCCTGTCAAAACAAATACAAATCTGCAGACTTGGAATTCTGATCAACAATGCTAACAAAGTAACGTGCTTAACGTATTATCTATTCCTGGAGTAGTCTCGCTTGTGATGTCAGGCTACGAGACTTGATATTGTGCCTGATTCATAAAAATGTTTTCGGTAATAAAGCCGCACAGCACCTAATTCAGTGCCCAAGTTTTGATGGTCCGACTGACTTTGCACACGTATGCTCTTATGCGTCAACTGACACCTTATTAATTGTATCGAACCTGTGCCGTCTGTCTGGTAAAGTTTACTCTGCAAAGTGACACACATTTCCAGGGTGGGCTATTTAAAATTCATAGAAAAGTCCCGTCCAGCCGCAATCAATATCTCCTTGAGATTTAAGTCATGTTATGTGTCCCCTTCACAGACCTGATTTAAAACATCAGCACAAAGTATTTTTAATTTTATTGCGTGCCGCAAATGAAAATTAATGATACTGACACCCACAATTAACAATGAAAAATGCAGATTCTTGTAATTACTTGAGCAGTAATATCGTTTTGTTTTTTTTTTTTAGCCCATAATCTAGATGCTGCTCAACACTGAAGCAAATACAATAATGCTCCTTATTTTGCAATCGGAAAGAATTGCTAGAGAAAATTCGCAGCTCATTTTGGGAATTTGTCACCATACACAATCAAGCGAATTTGTTTGGAATGAAGTTTGACTTTTGTGAATGCAAATCAGACATCTAAATACAATAAAGCTTGTTGGAAAGTGTAAGCATTTAATGCAGTCATTCGCTCACATTCTCATTCAGCCTTCTTTATCATCTTTAGGACTTGGGGTCGATCAACATTTATTTTTCTTGGCAACACCTTCAACTTGTTTCATGACAGTTAAATAATTTTCTAAATACAGACAGGTTTATTTTTCACATCATTTTTTTTTCTGTGGTGTCAAGAACCCTGTTGATTTTGTGCTATACAAGGTAAACGAAAGCCACATACAAAGAATTGTACAGAATAATAATATACTTTGGACTTTTATGGGCACCTCCTTCCTTCTGGTGTACGTGATAACATAGTGATTCACTTCCGGTTTTTGGACCTTTCTTGGGCTCTTACCATAGCGGTTTTTGTATTATTTTCTCTCTAGACACATAATTTACCTCTCAATTTGCTTTTCATAGTTACATGTCTGCTGGAAAAGTTTCAGCCAGAGTTCTGTGTACCACCTCTCCGAAGCACAACATTCACAATACCTTCGTGGTTAGCTCGGGTTTTGCATCTTCTCTTTGGTAATTACACGTTGTCCTTTAATAAGAACAACACTTGTTAGCAAGTTTGCTGATTTGCCGTCACTGAGGTAAGAATTGGTGAGGAACAGCAGTGGTGGGACAGTGGTTAGCCATGCTACCTATCCAACCACAGCTATTAGTGAGTTGGTGCCTCGCTGGTGGCACTGGTCAGTTGGGTGTGGTTGAGAAGGGGATGGACTTTCCTCATTTGGAATCTGTTGTCAACAGGGGGCAGGATGGCATGCAGAAATCTTCTTTTCCTAAGTAACATTTGCCAAGGGGGCGTGGCATGTATGATGTGTGTGTGTGTGTGTGGGGGGGGGATCTCTCCATTCACATACTGACTGAATGCCCACCCTCTCATTTGATGCCACCACAGATTTTTTTCTTTTTTATTTATTTATTTTTATTTTTTGAATGCCACCCTCACTGCATGCTTCCGACTTTGGGGCCAATTTATAATGATCTGTCTATTTTCATCTTGCGAAACAACTACGATTCATTCTCTTTGTTGCTTTAACAGGATGGTCTTTGTACCTGAGAGTGTTATGAATAGAAATATTTTTACGATTTTTGTTGAAAATAGTTTAGTTGTTTTTGCACAAAATCAAACCGACACTTTCACATTTATTTATTTGGTTTTTTGTTTATTATCAATAGCGGTGGGGGGGGGGGGGGTACAACACCCAATTAATCATTACTTTTAGTAAATGTTGCAGGCCACTAACAAATTAATGGGACCAAACAAATAATGTCAAATACTTTGGACAGCTCTGTGTTAGGACATCATTTCAGCGTATTTGCTACTTAGTGTTGATTTATTAAACACACATTTTCTAACACTAATAATCATTCTTCAAAAATGACATTCGATTCGCTTTCATGCTACAGTTGGTCAAGGAAATTGAGTTCAATTCCGATGCCTGATTATCCATTCATTTATTTGTTAAAGGTTCTTGCTGTGTGATGCAAGGGCAAAGTTTGTCATTTTGCTGTATTTTGACGGGAGAAAATGTGCCAATTATTCAGCATTAGTTTCCCCACTATATAATGTCGGTGTGCTTCGAACTCAACCTTTATCAACATTCCGGAGCATTCCATCCATCTGACTTAAGACCCAGGAGATCTCATTGTGGTATTTTCCATGTGAAGGCACCATTGCACACCAGGCCGTTGACAAATAACGCGGCAGCTGGCAATAACAAATGTCAGTGTCAACCACTGTCCGTGGCTCAGGTTGGGAGTCTCCTAATGACAACCTCACACTTGCCTTGCATCTCCGATGTTCAGCCAACCTGTCGATGAGCCTGCACAGAAGCGGCGGCACTCAGTGCATCTTGATTATTTGGAGAGATGCAAGTAAACGCTAATGATCGAGGGGCAAAGCCCGCACCTTCGGGCTAATGCTAATCTGCCTGCGAAGTGGCCCTGGAGAAGCGGCGTGTACATTGATTTGATCTCTCACATCAAAAGACAAACAGTGGTGCAAGTCAGCACTTCCCCTGTCAATGTCACTCCTTGAAGTGATTCCCCTCCCCCTAACACACACACACACACACACACACACACACACACACACACACACACACACACACACACTTGCATCTTAATGCACACTCCCAGGCTGTGGCATTTATCTAAAACAAAGGATGGTTTCCTCTGAGAGCGCAGACCTCCGCCAAGGCTGAACCATCCAGAATGTGTCCACCTGACAAATCACTGCATACGTTGTTCCACTCCAGCCCTATAATGCGAAGCTCCATCAACTGAATCGGCTCGGTGACTACACTCGAAGGCCATCAATGCAGCTGGACTGTAACAACGAAAATAAAATACATTCTAAGATCCTGTGAGATAATAGAAATCTGTGATGTAGTTTTTGTGTAATGCGGTTCACAAACCGAAATCTAAATACCGTAATAAATTTTGAGTGGCAAGTGATTTGCTTTTAAAAAAAAAAAAACATGTTTGGTGAGCTCTAGATGTACATTTTTTAATTTTTACGAAAAGATCCATCCACTAGGGTCATTCGGCTATTCATCCAATCTCTCCCAAAGAGCTGACGCAACATTTTTAAAGGACTTCACACAAAATTGGCATCCGCAGCCACAACTGAAAAGCTAAAAAAGAAAAAAAAAGGAAAGGAAACCCCTTTGTGTTACCAGCTTATTCATAAACTAGTTTGTTGTGCATTACTTCCATAGTATTACTGATGTTATTTTATTTATTTATTTTTTAGGTGGTGATCATCTTTAACAGGTTTGCTTTCTGTGAAGGTGATCCAAAGTGTGAATGAAAAATTAAAAAAAAAGACAAAGCCAGCAAAGTGGATTCTATATTCAACTACAAGCCCGAGTCAGCTCTTAAGAGGCTTGATGCATTTGCATTGAATTTATTCCTTTGTCCCTACCTGTTACGGATCTTTCATTAATGTAGTCTTTTAACATGGAGTCTCCTGCAGAGCCGGGGAATAAAGTTGACAGTGCTTGGAACTCTGGAACTGCTGAAAAAAAAAAAAAAATTCAAAGCGCCATGCGGGCCCCTTTATGTGTTCCCTTAATCATTCAAAAGCCCATGGTGGTATGCCACTTGCGTAGCTCCTCCATATGACGAGGAGAATTAATGTTTGGCACCTCTGATGCATTCTTTTTGAGGGAATAAAAGGCATGTGAGAGCATTATCTATTCTAAGAGCGCCCGGGAATACGCCAACTGCGCCTCGGCTCTGTTGCAACTGCTGCGTCTCATTTTGTCTATCGCAGATCACAGAAGCTTCAGACCGCGATCTTTGCGACGGGGGATACGCCGAGTCGGAAATGGTGCTGTTTTATTAGAACCCTGTGGGAGAGTTTTGTAGAGGCGGGCATGCCGTTGAGCCCATTTGAATCCTGCTAGTGCTGAATAGATATGATAATATTGGAATTCTTTGGAAATCACTCCTTCCCGTACATAAGAGGGTACTTTTGATGTTGTTGTCGTGAGATGATCTGGTAGATGGATCATTAAATCCAGGCTGTGTTTTGCTGAAATATTACAGCTGGAATTGTTGTATCCTTTGCTGTTATTAGGACCAAATAAATCACCAACTTGTTCCCCACACTCGAAAGACAAATTTTGCAGGCATGTTCATTCTGGCTTTGGTTGACAGCATTGCTTCATCATGAACCCTGGAACATTTTCTTTTTCAATGATTATTCTTATTATTGTTATTTATTTATTTATGGCCATTGAAGCCAGTTCCACATCAAACATTGGAGCCATAAAAAGCCATGTCTGAAAAGGCTCTTTTAGGGATTGTATGTTTCCAAGCATCCTTCACCAACTTTTTTTTTTTTTAACCATTTACAACCAAATATGAACCACTGAAACAATTTACATGGACGATATCACAATAAGAATAAATTGAGTTTTGTTTTTTGTTTTTTTTGTTTGTAGCGTGCTGCCAGCAGAGAAAGGAAACAACCTTTGATAACCTGCCATCTGCCAACACAAATTGGTCAGAGTGTGACGTCTCATGAGTCGAACAAAACTTGGAGTTCAAATGCATTGAAACTGAGATTCAGTGAGAATCTAAAGGTTACTCTTTTGGTTGTTGTTTTTGTGATGCCACCACTGAAGCGCACCAAGTAATGGCAACGGGTAAACGTGAATCGCGCCGTAGGAGCTTGGCTCGCTACTCAATATTATAGGAGCACAAGCATTTATTAAATATTATTTACATTTACAACTGGACTAACAAGTAGATGGTAAGGTAAATGCACTAAGCATTTTACGCAGAATTTTTTTAAATTGCAGCAATAAGCCAATATATAAAACAGCACAAGATGGCCAATTAATTCTGAGAACACTGTCCTATCCTCACTCCATTGCATGTCTTCCACGTGGGCATAATTTTATGTTACTTTTGCTTTTTACTTCATTTTATAATTATTTGACAGTGAAGAATGTTAAATGTTACTCAACATTTTGTTTGGGAGCTAAAGTTTTCGGATGTTGTTCAGTACTGAAACATATTTATTTTAGATTATATGTAGTGTTTTTTGTTGTTTTTAAAAAATACATGGAAGTTAGCCATTATCACAGAGGTTATTGTGTAGGATTTAAAGTTCCAGTATATTTGGAGCATGTGGAAGTGTAGTTGAGCCTGTGTGGAGGTGGGTGAAGAGAGGTAGCGGGGAGATCGGGAGCCCAAGGGACACACAGGAGGACAATGCCGTCTCATGGGAGAATTTTATACTGCTGAAGTTAATTTGAATACATAAAGGAGGACTGAAGCAGGAAAGAAATGGGGCTACAACATTCCCTGTCTTTTCCTGTTCCCTTGTGGGGAAAGAAAAAAAAAAGGCAGATTAGCCCATGTTTTCTTTTTTCTCAACAATTTGGCCCTATTTGCTATTACTAATGATGAGCAATTGAGCCAGAAATAGAATTTGCACTCCACTGTAATCCTACCCGCACTTTGAACAGTTGCGATGCAATACTCCTGATAGCTTTCATATTCATGTTCGTCCATGTTTACATACATATTTAGATCCGCGTAATGTAATGCAACATAACATGGCTGGCAATTAGAAGCTCTTTGTTTCTTTCCTTTTTTTTTTAAGCATTCTTAATTGTCACACAACTGTAAATGTGTGTTGGCCACTGTAAAGACACGCTAATGAGAAGTTCATTTTGGTGCTGTTTTGCTGGTATGAATATGATACTTTGAAAATAAAAATTGTGCCCCCCCCCCCAAAAAAAAAAAGATTCAAATGCTTACTCTTGACTCAGTAATGCTTATTTTGCTCAAAATGTAATTCAAATTCCAAACCGTATGATCATAGGGGCATGCAAAGGTCTTCAGAGCTTTTACTGTAATGCTTTTCAACAGTCAGCAATGACAACCTTGACGTAATGTAATGGCAAAGTAACAAACTAAGCGCAGAAAGGCTTTTTCCCACCACTGCTCACCGAGTGTTATGACTAAAGCTGCACGCATGCACGCGCACACATGCAAAACAATATAAAAGAAAGACCCAAGAAAGAGTCGAAAATGTTGATATCAGCACATTTTCCTGCTCAGGCAGACAACGCCCCGCATATTCTCCTTTGTACTTTTCCTGTTTGGTCTGCCCCCTTTACTTTGTCTCTTATCTGAGCATCATTCATTCCTCCTCAATGATCCTGAATTTTTTCCTTCTTTTTTTTTCCCTCGGCACGCGCCTTGTCCTCCTCCACCTTCCTAAAAAGAACTAGAAAGAGGCTTGCCTTTGCATAACTTCCAACAGTCCCTTTTGTTGAATGAATACCACTCTAATGTTGACAGTCAAAACTGAGCATCTTTGTAAAGGCCTCACGTTTTACAACAATTAAATACCCCTTCCCAAATTGAAAAATAATCTCAGTTCATTGATTCTATCGTTCCTGTACATACATGAAAATCAACTGTAAAGTCCCATTGCTAACTAAAACAGCAGACTTGCTGCTTGTTGTAAATGAGTTCCCTGCACAGGATTAACAGTGGAATGTTGACGATGATTAGCGTTCCAGTCAACGGTGATTTGTGTTCACTCCATAATGCTGCAGCTCTCAAATGTATTCAGAATCGAGTTAATCTAGTAAGCGTACAGTATAGTAAGTGTCTGTGATTTTGACTGTGTATGGCTTCTGAAGGCCTGACAATGGTTAACAGCTCTATTTTAATACATTTTGATACACATGGCACACCGGTTATAAGGTACATTGTTTTTGTGAAGAATTGTTTGTGAAAGAGTTGATGGTAATTGCACCATGTTTATTTGATAGCTTTAGCACAATTATGCTAGGTTCTATTACAGTTCCAGGAGGGTTCGGAACAGAATAGTTCCTTGTTGTGAATAGACAATAAGATAGCCTGACCGAGACTTGACAGCGTGGAAGTCCTTCAATATTTGACTGATTATGATTGGCATCAGGTGTTCAGGCTGGAGGGAAGGCCCTCCTTTGCCACCTGCTGGAGCCGCACAAAATGGAGCCGCACAAAACCAGAATCATGGCAGGTTCAGTTGTGTGTCATTGAAGACAGGATAAATTATTACAGAGTTAATTTTGGTCGCCCAGTCATAACGTCTGGAACAAACAATTATTGTTATTTTTTTTCTCAAGTCGAACCGTTTTTGTGGTGTCTAATCTGCACAGCAATGATCCGTCATTATGGTCCATGCCAGTGTTAATCACATTGCACTGTTAGTAAGTTAACCAAATGAAGAGCGCTGTGTTCATATGCCTCAAGGCATTTTAGGACAGCGGGATTAATATTATTTTCTCTCCGCTGGAAAAACACATTATGTTAATCACCCCCCCCCCCCCCCTTATTTATGTATCTGGGAGATGATTGTAGTGTGCAGTGATGAGTGGGCTTTATTACCACCAACACAAATGAGAGCGTCTGAATGAGTTCATCCTCAGCATTTGTATGTGCCATTTAGCTCCAGAAGTCGGTGTTTATTAATCCGCAGTTGTGCGTATGAATCAAGCACTTGGCATTAATCACAAAGTACAAGAGCCCAGATGGTACAGTCGTCGCCAAGCTTGAATTAATACAAAAGGTTGAATCTGGAGATCTTTCTCAAGGACCTTTGAAGAATGACATGACTAATTATTGTTGCTGGATGCACACTTTATTAAAAGTTGTCATAGAAAATGATTGCCAAGCTTTATTACAGCGTGAACGCTAAAAGTGAACTTGTAGCCTGAGCTCGTAATGCGAAATTCATATCGCATCATATCACTAAGCGTCACTGCTGTGATGGATACATACACTATAAACGCGATTAGTCTCTTAGATTAAAAATCAATCTCCATGCATTTTGATTTGCGCTGACCTAAAGTGAATTAAGGCCCCAAGAACACGTCCTGTTATTACTGAGGGGAAAACAAAAGAGGAAACTTAAGACAAAGGGTGCAGGTGTAGTCTATCTGCTCCAGTGCAGGTGACAGATGCCCTCCAGCCACTCTTAGTAATTATGACCGCAGGAAAAGGAGTAAATGAGATTAGACGTGAATAATAAAGGCAGAAAGTTCAACAGCAGAGGAAGTTAGTTGGAATGGTGGGCGTGACCAAAAAAAGGCATACGTCAAGAAGACGGACAATGGTTAATCTTGTTTTCCAACCCACAATATATCATTCGCAGTGTACCGTCCAGTACTGTGGGATAAAATACTGTGTCACATGGAAAATTCATTGTGATACACGGCATTGCATTTCATGTCATATTGAAATGCATGACGTCTCCAACGAGAATAGATAGACCTTTCTCTCGTCATATTCACTGTGAGTTCTAGAAAGTATTTCACTGTCACATAGTATGTAATGCAATACAATTAATTTTAATATATTGTCACCTTTCCTCACATATACGCGATATCTGTAGTAATGTACTGTGTAAGCTGTATTCTAATATATAATGTAACATTAAAATGTGTTATAGATTGCATTGCTATGTTATGTATTGAAACATCATTACACATAATATTGCAGAAAATTGACATACCGGTACTCTATAGCAATGTATTACATCACATTATAATATGAATTGTAAAAATATACAATGCATGTTACCTTGTACCACAACATAATGCACTGCGACAGCCAAATTATTTTTATACTGTACTCTATTTTGAAAAATTGCAATGCCCTATATTGTTCAATATATTGTAATGCACTTCACTTGACTGCACTGCAACATGCTCGATTGTAATGTTGACCTTTTGTAATGCATTGTAACGTTACCTACTAAATTGTATGAGTCAACTTTTGTAATGGAGTCACATATATATATATATATATATATATATATATATATATATATATATATATATATATATATATATATATATATACACACCCCTACAAGCTAAACCTACAGTAATGAAAGAACAGATTTTAATTAATAAATGCTGATCTTGCATTGTATGTCATTAGATGCACCTGATGAAGTGTCCAGAGAGCATCACGTTGTAGTGGTTGTGATAAGAGTCGATAATGTTCCCATTTAGTGAATTGATAACATCAGCACATGGTGTATCGGATCAGTACCTTTGGCGAGATAAAAAAGTACGCCGAGTGAGAGTCCACAAAGTTCTTACTTAATAAAACACCTCTCAAGTCTATTAGCATTTGTATTATATGGTGTATTATGAGCTGAAACCATTAGTTGACAAATTAAAGGCAAGGCAAGGCAAACGGTAATAAAAAAAAAAGGGGATTGAGGATGGATTCATATGAACGCTGTAGAAAACAATCTTGTTTCCTGTCCTGATTTAAATGGACAGTTTGAGCAGACCTCAGGTCTTTGGGATTTATTTATTTATGTATTTATTTTAAACACGTGAGGAGCATGATAACTAAATGCTGCTTCACTTTGTTTGGTTCCGAAAACACACAACAGACCTGGCCCAGAGAACTGAGGGGTGTGAGGGGCTTCACAGGGTACTCTAACACATCTTGCACGTATCTTGGTTCAAAACCTTTGAAAGATTTAAGGACCAGCAGCAAGTTTTCAAATCTATTCTTTGACTCACAGGAACCCATTGTCGTTATTTGAAGGCGGGTGTGATCTGGTCCAGTTTCCTTGTGTTTGTAAGGACTTTGGCGGCAGTATTTTGGATCAATTGCAGCTACCTGATCGTTTTTTGGGGGGTTTTTTTCAGACTTTATTTCAGTCTTGTTGATACAGAAAACACTTAATTCAAGCTGTGTTTTCCAGTCGGTACTAAGAAAATTGGGTCACCGTTTTTGTAGTTTGTCAGGTCTGAGTCACTTACCACACCAACATTTCTTGCTTGATTTGTGGCTTTCAACAACATGGCGTCCAGGTCAGTTCTGATCTTGAACCTTTACTTTTGGGGGCCTAAAACAATCACTTCTGTCTTGTCTGAATGGAGCTGGAGAAAATTCCGGTCAATCGATTCATTATTTTGGAAGAATATACTTATGTTTGTATAAATCGGGTCAACTAATTATTTGATTGATCAATGGTGATTCGAGTTTACTGCCTGCGCTAACCTTGAGCGTCTCTAGTGGTACCACGTCTATTTTTTTTAAGAATTCTGAAGAGGATACCAGGTGAAAAAACCTCTTTAAATCAAAAGGACGCAGGGGTTTGAGTTTGATTTTTCTTGAGATTAGTATCTATACAAGCCAGTTCTTATAATATGCATGTTTATTTTGCCATCCACATAGCAATTTGAATAGATATGTCATAAAGAAAACTACTGGGATAGGAACAGAGGAATAAAGAATGAGAACCTAATAGGATGAAATCAAATAAAATAAACTACAAATGAACGATCTTCACAAGAGGTGAAGGAAATATAAAGCACCAACTTCTATACAATTCGGTAAATCCTGCAAATGTTCAATTCACAGTTTGTCAGAATTTGGCCCCAAATGAAATGAGATGAGATGAGTGAAGAGTGGCCCACTTGGAGTTGCGGTACAACTATCTGGTTATTGTCCGTTACAATCATCAGAGGCGCTTTGGTGAGAAGGGAAGGTGCGCTGCCCACACGTTTCATTGGGCCTGGCAAACAAAAGCAGGGTGTTGTTTACGCTGTTAACTTGTCGCGTTTGTGATTGCCAGCTGCGACACAGGAGCACTGGGTGCTCAGCCAAAAAGTGTGGAGACGAGAGAAAAAGGAGGAGAGCAAGCTCTTTGGCAAAATTCTAATTTAAAGGCCACTCCAAAAGTCTGAGTTAACATGTGCGGGGTCTGGTTAATGATTCTAACATTTCTGTTTTTTAACCTGCTGTCCCACCTTTGATAATATTTCTAAAGACTACTTCGCATTTCATAAATCCTTGTAATCTAAATTCAATCAATCCAACCACCCATGACTGATTCTGAAAGAAGATAAGATACTGTCTTCTCATTTACACTTGTGACTGTTATCACATCGTTATTGTAACAGTGCAACTTTATTGTCTTTGTTGTGAATATATTTGAAAAAAAACTAAAAATAGCTTTAAAAACTCATTTCATTATATCCTTTTCCTAACCCCCTCTTCCTACAATTAATTTATTTTTCGAGATAATAAAACATTACTCTCATCTATTGCTTTCATAAAAAAAAGTTTTCTATGTAATATAAGATGATATATTTTTTGGTGACAACATCAAAGCTTTAATATTCTCTATGACATTATTCCCAAAATATTTTAAAAATAAAATTGTCTGAATTTAAGTTAAAGTTCTACATTTTTCTTGCAGGGACCCAATTTTAGTTTGCATGTTTTTCCTCTAAATATAGTCCCCCCCCAGCCACCACCACCACCACCCCCCTTTCCTTGACAGTGTGTTCCTTCAAGTGACTCCGCTGAACAACTGAAAGATGAACTTTCAAATGCATCCTCTGCATTTGGTCAATGTATGCTTCCATAATCTCATTTGTACTCATGAATAATTCAGTGCATCCTTTATCAGCATCTTTCAATAAAGAGGAGAGCAAGAAACAGTTGAGAAGCATGACGGATGCCGCCAAACGACACTGTTACAACTTTAGTGCAATTAAATGTCGTGTGATCATGCGGCAAAGAAAAAACAACATCTTATTAAATGGATACATATCCTGTTTGTGCGTGGCAGTGACAATGCATCACACGATTTAATTTGTTTTTTTTAAAGTGTGGCGCTTTAATGTATTCCTGCGTCTCCTCATTGTAAAGGACATTGCATCTCATTTCTTGTCACATGTCGTCTAAAATTCCTAAAGGTACAATTAGCATTTTGTCTGACAAAATGTTGAAAGGTTCATAGATTGATATTTGCAGAGGAAAAGAAAAAAACGTAGCACGGGTGTTTTTTTCTCCCTGCTTGTCTTTCTGCAAATGCAAATTCTGACATTTATTAACTTTTATTGCAGATACTCTGTTTATGGATTGTAAAAAGCGGGCATTGGTTTAATGTGAATGAGGCAAAATTACAATGTTTAAACAGAATCTGTGTAATTTAGTGTTGTGTGGCAATGAAATGTTTTACGGGGTTGATTTATGATGTGTGCCAGGATATCATTTCTGTGTGCGTCTCTGCCAGGAAAATACATTTATGAAATATCTCACACCTTTACTTGAGATTTTTTTTATATTATTCTCCATATCCTTTCCTACCTTTGGAGACCTTGAGTTTCCCCGATCGAATAGCAATTCTAATTTTACAGGATCATTACATTTCACAATGTATTTTCATGTCGCATGACCTAGCAAAAAAAAATACGGCTTTACTGTATTCTTGGAACACACCTTAATACTTTTCAATGAATTGAAGACCATTCTTGAAAAAGTGAAACTATTTTCTGCTATATTGCACCTTATTTCTCAAGACAAATAAGGTGCAATATAGATTTATTTCAGTAATGTTACAACTTCTTGTGGAGAAACATTCATTCATTCATTCATTCATCTTCCGAACCGCTTCATCCTCACTAGGGTCGCGGGGGGTGCTGGAGCCTATCCCAGCTGTCATCGGGCAGTAGGCGGTGGACACCCTGAATTGGTTGCCAGCCAATCGCAGGGCACACAGAGACAAACAACCACGCACGCTCACACTCACACCTTGGGACAATTTAGAGTGTTCAATCCGCCTGCCATGCATGTTTTTGGAATGTGGGAGGAAACCGGAGCACCCGGAGAAAACCCGCGCAAGCCCGGGGAGAACATGCAAACTCCACACAGGGAGGCCGGAGCTGGAATTGAACCCGGGACCTCTGCACTGTGAAGTCGACGCGCTAACCACTGGACTACCGGGCCGCCCGTGGAGAAACATATTTTTTTATTTTGACTAAATTGCTCATAAATTCGAATAAGTGTAAATGGTTATGTGAACTACACTGGCCACTTGTCTAGGATGTGTTCTACCGCTCACGGTTCACCAAAGTCAGCTGGGATAGGCTCCTGCTCACCAGCATAACAAATGAGGACAAGTGGTATAGAATAATGTTTCACAGCCTTAATTAATCCAAAAGAATGATCTTCTAAAACCTAGAGCTGTAAAAAGGTGTAAAACAGAAACGATTGGCGGCCGCAGGATGTGCGCTGCTGGAACAGGAACATCCGGCGGCCGCAGTATGAGCGCCGCTAGGACGGGAATAGGTGGTGGCCGCAGGACATGCGCCGGCTGAATGGGGGCGGGAGGCGGCCACGTGATGTGCACCGACTCAACGAGGACGTGTGGCAACTGTGGGATGTGCACCGCTTGAGCCAGGAGACCAAGCACTCACCTCAGGTCCTGCAGGGATCATTCTGTCATGTTACGTGATGGTAGTGGACCCACAAAAGCAGGGAGGCAGGAGAACTAGGGAGTACTGAACAACATGTAATAACAAAAAACACTTACAGGGGAATGGCGGCCCGGTAGTCCAGTGGTTAGCACGTCGACTTCACTGTGCAGAGTTACCGGGTTCGATTCCAGCTCCGGCCTCCCTGTGTGGAGTTTGCATGTTCTCCCCGGGCCTGCGTGGGTTTTC